>PVJL010003662.1:0-150871 GCA_004026885.1 Lyroderma lyra
AGTAGCAATAAAGAGCAAACACTTTTTGAGGGGTATCTATGTTCCAAGCACTATTCTCAGCTCTTTACCTGTGTTAATTCATTTTATTCTCATGGAAACACCATAAGTAGGTTTTATTATTAGGAGTAAGTTGAGAAACAGAGAGGGTAAGTAACTAGTCCAAAGTCCCACCGCCAGTAAGCAGCCATTCGGAACGCAGGAAGTCTGGTGCCAAAGCACAGCTCTTAGCTCCACGGCATTGTTGAACTTCATTCAATCCTGCAGCCACCCGTAGGGCAGAGGGCATTACTTTCATTTTACAGGTGAGAAAATGGAGTCTTCGAGAAGTCTAACGACTTTCCCATAGATGCACACTCAATAAGTGATCGACCTGGGATTTCGGGTCAGTTTTATCAGTTGCCACAGGAGGGCTCATGAGGTTCTATTTTTTTCCCCCAGAGGGGTCACTAATAAGTTGTTAACTTCTTTTGAGAAGCATCTAGAGGACTGGAAGAATTATTCCAGGCCGATGCCCAGCAAACAACTCTCTAGGAAAATACGACGACAGTAACAACAACCAAAACTAAGCAAAAAAACTTCTAGAAGCATTCCTTATGCCCTCTTCTTTTATGCTCATTGTAGTGACAGTGCAGTGATTCAAGTGCAGCAGGTTTCCTGGGAATAAGTGTCCAACGTGTGGTTAATGGTGTGACATGCACAACTGGGTCAGTGAGTGGCCTCATTGGCTGTGAATTCCCAGGAAATACCCTGAGAGTTTATCATAGTTACTCACACAAGGACGTTCCTTTTCCCAGGTTTTTACTCATGTCCCCTCCGAGGACGTCAGAAAGTTGATTTGATTCATTTATCAAACTGGGAAACGCACTGTAACTTCTGTCCCCTTATCTGCCAGTAATGTGTCCCGGATGAGACCTCACTCCTAACTAAGTGCAGTGCTTTTGTGCAGCCTGGATTGCTACAGGCACCACAGCCGATGGCAATGTCATCCATGTACAGAAATGTCCATGACTCACCATAGAATTAATGAAATGACCTCTTTTATTCATTCAGTATCTTGAGAATTATTTTTAAACATAGCTTCTCCTCTGTCGGGAAGACTTAAGCATGGCCCTGATGAAAGATGGATGAAGCTGGTGCCTTCTCGGTCCCGGGCTTGTATAAGAGCCTGGGAGCAAAGAAAAGGACCCTTTTGTCAACTGTGTCCGACAGAACGGGCTGAAATAGACTTACTGTGTGGTCTAGGACAAGTTCCTAGGTCTGTCCTGACCTAAGATGCGTCCGTGAGAGCCAGATGGACCAACAGCTGATGACTGTGGTAGAAGGTGGTGGTTTAACGGTACACTCAGGGGTGTTTTGGAGAGGTGGTGACTGGGCCCAGGGCTGGGGGGACTCCTGCCAAGACACGCATGCGCCTGGCACTTGGGCTGGCTAAAGAAGTTGCATTCAAGTTTTGCAATATTGAATGATGGGTTAAGGACCCCTATTAAGTACAAAGTGTGGCCGGTTTGTGCAGTTACTTTTTAAATGAACACCCAATAGGGAGTTCCTCGTCCTTTCCCTCAAGGAGTCTAGTGGGAGGGGGCCCCCTGAACACAAAACTGCAGGAGAGTGCAGAGGGCTGGAGGGGTTGCTTGGGTTTAAGAAGGTTTCCGGATGTGTGCTGGGCCGCGGGTGGGACGCGCCTGCCTCAGGGCATGTAGGGCGGAAAGTGACAAGAAAGGGGACACCAGGTGTGACCAGCAGCCCTGCTGAGGTGCCTGCCCTGCGGGCCATGGGGGGGCCCCCCGCAGCCTCAAAGCGGTCACGTCAAAGACTTGCTTTCTCACACCTGCGCCCGCCCTCTGGGCTTCAGGGAGGAAAGTTCCTCCGGCCCCCGCGCGCCCCCCGGCGTCCCCCACCGCGCTCTGCGCCCCAATCTTCAGAAGACTCGATGTGGCTGATGGAAGTGGTGCGAGGGCGGCGGGTGTGTGAGCGTGGTCAGTGCGCCCGCCTCGGCACCATTCCGAGGTGTGATTTCCCCCTGGGGGCGCAGGCACAGATGCTGCTACTCATCTAGGTCAGGTCAGGGGGGAGCTGCGGCCCCGCGCGGGGTGCAGGGAGTGCGCGGGCCAATGGCGCCCTGGCAGGCGGAAGCCTCTTCGCGTTTACTCAGCGCCCTTCCGGCTCTAGAGCAAGGCCCACGGATCTCCGAAGGGACTTGTACCTGTCCCAGCGTCCTGTTTGGCCAGGCAGAGGTTCGGGACTGTGCTCGCTTACAGCACTCCCTGGGAACTCCCTAGAAATGCAAACTACGCGTTCCGCTTCAAACCTGCTGAATCTGAAACGCTGGGGCCCCGAAATCGTGTTGTAACGAGCTCTCCGGGCGGCGTTTCTGGTGAACGCTTAAGTGTGATAACCACAGAGAGGGGGTAAACTTTAATGAAAATCTGCGGCGGCCAAGGCGGGGAAACCGCGTCCTCTCCTTGCCGTCCTTGCTGCGGCTTCTCCGTCGCACCAGCAGAGGGCGCCGACGAACCTGCCTTTAGCCAGGGAGAGGGTCAACGCCGCAACAGGAAGCTCCGTCTGTTGCAGAAATTACAAATATATGAAAATGACTTCAAAAGGCTGTGGTATCAAAGTGGCAGTTAAAGAGAAGGCAACGCTGAGAGCTGCAGCTGCAGAGGGCGGCGGCGGCAGTTTCATCGGCCCCCGAAATTCCGGACGCATCTTAGGCTGAAGCATTTCTTTGCACCATTGCTTCGAGCCCCTTTCCTTTGATACGCACAGGCCTTCCGACTTTCCTTTGTTCTTTTGCTCACACGCCAGGATGCAGCGCCGACAAGCTCCCATTAGATCTGCGTGCTGCGCCACTACCTCGGGTCCGCATCGTTCTGCAGCCCTTCGGCAGGGTTCACGGCCGAGCGGGAGCAAGGAGACGCCCCCTCCCGCCCCTCCCACTTCCTCAGGCGGACTCGGCGGCTTTTGGTCCGCCGACCACCTTTTGATCTCTGGTGTTGCCTTTGTGCCCTCGCCTGCCTCTTTCTCTGGTGCTCCAGCTTCCAGGAACCCCCCAACCCACTGCATTGTTGAGCCATTCACAGCCGGAGCTCCCGCGCCGCGGGGTTTGGCAGCCAGAGAGGCAGCAGGGCCCGCACTAAACAGTCCTGAGTGCCGGGGCGGGGTGGAGGGCAGGACCAGGCCTCCCCACGCCTCCTCGTCTCTCTTTCAGCCACTTGTGCATCTGTCCTTTTACACCGAGTCCCACACCAGGGAATCTGAGAATGGGGAGGTGGGCACAGGATGACTTTCGGTTTTGCATTTGTCTTAGCTATGCCCCAAAGAGAAACATTTAACTCCAGGGAGGTATCAGGGGGCCCTTTAAGGGTGCTCGGGTTAGTAGTAAGTGGAGTAGAAGCCTTCCTGTGATCGTGCTCTGCAAATTTCATCCCAACACAAATGAAAAGATCACATTTTCCAAAATAGTATGTCACTTAAAATAATGAGGCCTCATCAGTTTTTTTTAAAAGGTGATTTCTTAGAGAAGTTTGATGTTTATAACAAAACAGAGAGGAAGGTACGAAGATTTCTCCCGTGTGCTCTCTGTCCCCATACATGCGTAGCCTCCTCTGTTATGAACGTCTCCCACCAGAGTGGTATGAACCTCCCCTGACACCATGTAATTACCCAAAGTCTGTCGTTTACCTTAGAGTTTATTCTTGCTGTGGTACATTCTGTGAGTTTGGACAAGTGCGTACTGAAGGATACCTATCTACCCTTGTAGTATCAAACATAGTGTCACTGCCCTAAATCTCTGTGTGCTGCCTGTTCACCCCTCCCCCATGCCTGACACCCATTGTCTGCATAGCTTTGCCATTTCCAGGTCATATCCAGGTTGGAATCACGCAGTGGGTAGCCTTTTCAGATTGGCTTCTTTCCCTTAACATATATGCATTTAAGGTCCCTCCATGTCTTTGCTTATTAGTTTTTAAGTGTTCCAGGCATCTCTGACTTTTGAGGGAGGCAGGGAATGGGAGAGTGTAGGGGTCTGTATACTAGGAACCAAATGGCTGTAGACATACTAGAGACACATTTTATAATTTTTAAGAATACATGGGCACCGTTTCTCACTTGACATTGAGTACTGATGGGTTCTACACCACGAATTCAAATGGAAAATGCTCCACTACTCCCCTCTAGTGGTGGAAGGCCAGGCAAGGGGAGCGTGAAGTCATTTAAAGCACGTTTTTGTGAGGACACAGTTCGAGCAATGGACTCCTACAATGTTTTGCTCCTTAGGGCCAGGTTGTCTCCCGCTGGCTGTGAATATATATTTAAACGATGGTGTGTAGCTGCACACTTGTCATCTTGAGTTTAGAATAATGGGGAAGAAAATATGGAAGATGTACAGGCTCTCCACAGCCCCTCGTGATTTGTCGTTGTAACTTTTTTGTTGGGTTTTTGGTTGTGGCCAGTCCCTGATAAAGCTTCTCTCCTTGACCAAACTCTAAATCAGGCTTCTCTGAGCTTTTTTTGCAACGAGGCCTCAACTTTTGAACTTCCCTGTTTGTCTTTGCAGTGTCCAGTTTTAGCAAGACCCAAACCGGGGCCTTCGGTATTCCTATCCACTGAACCCTGCCCTGCTCCTTGGCTATGAATTCCCACCTTTCCTTGTTGTGTTTGGAGTTCAGTGCAGTCTTTCTCGGCCACTGCACACCTGCCTTGCAGCATTTCCTACACCTGCCTCCGTGTCTTCCCTCCAATTAAGTTGGCCTTACAGTTCTTTAACGAGTGTCATGACTAATTTTTCCCCTTAACATCCCTCACAATGGACTAAAATTCTGAAGCTGCTCATTGTCTGGATAATAGGGAGCCTGGTCTCTCTACCCCATTTTGCTTCCATTTCCCCAAACTGTTAACATTGGTCCTCCATCTCATGCCACCAGCATCTACGGCTGCATCCCCGGACGAGCGCGTGGCCGGAGCGCCAGCCATGCTTGCTAAGTGGGCCCAGGGCCCGTGCTCCTTCCACTGTCCTCACGTCTCTTTGATGCTGGCGTTTCCCTCACGGCAACACCCCCTCTGGGTACAGACGCCCCCTCTCGGGTCGCTCGGGGGTCAACCCTCCTCCTGGGCGTCAGCAGGTGGTGCTGCTTCCTCGTTGCGGCGGCTCCCACGCGGCTGTCCGCGGAGCGCTCCGCCAGCCTTCTGCTCACCGCCCGCAGCCGGGGTCCCTGCCTCGTCCCCTCGCAGCCCCTCTTCCTGCCCGGCCCGTGGCTGGCTGCGCGCCGGGGGTCTCCCGGCTCCTGTGCACGTGGATGCTGGCGTTTCCCTCACACGGACGGGCTGGGCCTGGAGAGAGAGGACCAGCGAAGCTGGATGGACGGACCAGACAGGGCGCGGCGGCGTCCCAAATCCGTCTGTTGGCGCTGAGTGCCTTGGGCTGCGACCTTGGGCTGCGACCTTGGGCTGTCCCCAGATTCCGTTCGGCATCAGCTTAAACCGCTGTGTTTCGAGGGCCCCAGCCCTGGAAACGTCTGGGTTTGGGCGGGTGGGCTGGCTCGGGTCGAGGGCTGGGCTGGGGGCTCTGCGCACAGCGCTGCCCGGCCGCCTCGTTCCGCAGCCCGGGCGGGCTCCCGGGGCCCCGGCCGCACCCACGGCCGTCCGGCCTGGCCAGGCATTCCGAGGGCGTCCTCCCCGCACAGCGTCCTCTCTGTTGCTCCCCCTTTGGTTTTGCTAACACTCTGAGACCCGCTTCTAGCAACTAGGTCCTTGCCTCGTGCCTCGCGTCCAAGCTCTGCTTCTAGCCCTGTCCTGGCGCTGCCCTGCTCAGCACCCACAGGAATTCGGGGTCAGGTTTCCCGCTCGCCTCGCGCCCGCAGTTTCCTGGCTCCCTAATGCTTCCCAGTCACTCCCCATACAAATGGCTAGGGCCTGGGGGGACACCTGGGCTTCCGGACACTGACTCTCCCGCTAATGGTGCTCCCTGGTACTGACTCAGTCAAAGAGATCTGTGTGCCCTCAGGGCCCAGCTGTCCTGGGTTTGACCCATCACTTGGCTGCCCCTATGCACCATTTTATTTTTATTTATTTATTTTATTTATTTATTTTTAAAATTCATTTTTATTGTTAGACTTATTGGGGTGACCTCTGTTAGCAAGGATTACATAGGTCTCAGGCATACAATTCTACAGTGCATTGTCAGCTTGATGTATAATAGGTTTCCCACCTATGCATTTTAAATGCGGCAGAAGACAAGGGTACTGGCCCATTTCACACGGTACACAGGGTCAGTCCACCCATCACTCCGGTCTTACCCGCTCCAACCATCTTTACGCAACTTCCAGCATGACTTTGTAAAGACCAGCATTTTGCCCTATCGCCTTTGGCTCAGAACTCTTCAAAGGCTCCTCATTACCTTTGGAATGAAGTTCAAATTCCAAGTGTTGGAAGCCCCTCACCACACTGGTTAAAAGCACAGACGGTAGAGTCAGACTGCCTGCGGGCAGAAGGCCTCTGTCTCATCCTGGCGGTGTGACCGCTCTCTCTGGGTCTCAGTTTTCTTATCTGTAACATGGGAGTAAGGTATTTGTTTATAGAGGTGTCACCAGGATTAACTAAGTTATAATAATGCATTCAGAGCAGAATTTGGCATGCAATAAACATGACATAAATTTTAATTATTATTAATGGTCAAGATTGAGTCTCTAGTCACCCACCTCGCCACAGAACCCACTCCCCCCGAACCACAGGTCTTCCTCTTGAAAATGTCCTACTTAGGTTTACATCTGTGTGTGTGCTGTTCCCCTGCTTCAAAAAGCTTTTCCAATTTCTTCAGCTAATTTAGCTTCTACTTGTCTTTCGAAACCCAGCAGCATTTGACCTCTGAGAAGCCTTTGCTGCCCATATGACTTAGGTCAGTGCTGGCCCGTTAATTTCGTGAACTCCTCCGAGAACAAGCGCTGCACATCACTGGGGTCACCCTCAAAGTGCTCCCGGGGGAGCTCCGCACTGACACCAGGGCCTAGTCCGCCCTTCAAAGCACTGTTGGAACTCTTTCTGAATGGCCATCAGAGCTGTCGTTGTCCCCAAATTCTGACAATTAAGTTCATGAACTCGCCACCGTGCACTTACCTTGGCGTCACTGTACAAACCACTCGGTAAGGTGTCCTAACCTTGCCGAGGGTACGACGACAGCTCTGATGGCCATTCAGAAAGAGTTCCAAAATCGCTTTGAAAGGTGGACGAGGCACTGGCGTTGGTGCAGAGCTTCCCAAGGGGAGTGCTTTGAAGGTGACCACAGTGATAGTCAGCAATGAGGTATGGAGCACTTTGCCTAGGATGAGTTTGTGAACTTCATTGTCTGCCCTTGTGTACCATCTTGCCCCAGCCACACTTAGCATCACACCTAGCATCACACCTTCTTTTAACCTCTAATTTGCATATTGTTTCATCGCCAGACTGGAAGCATTTTCAGAGGAATGGATGCTATTAATGAACTCCAGGAGTTCGTTCGCTTGCGCGCGTCACCCCCAGTGGAGGCAAGCACAGGAACTTGCAGCGAGGAAAGCAGAGGTTTAATTTAGGGAAATGCCATGAAGCCTGGAGATGCAGGTGGGCTAGTGCTCAAAGACCCGGCTCCCCAGCGTGCGGAGGCTACAGATCCTATAGGGCAAAATCAGGAGATACCATAAACAGGATTCCGGTTTGGGTTGGGTTGGAGGTGAGGTAAAGGTAATGAATCATTTCTTCAGGCCTTGAGGACAGTTCTGAGGTCTTTTCCAGAGTTCCTCTGTCCATTGGCTTGGGGAAGTGGCCAGGGGTCATTCCACCTTAGGACTCAGGAGCTGAAGCGTGACTTAGGTCAGGACGTACCTTTAGCCGGCCGTAGGGCTGAACTGTGTGACCATTAGTCAGGTCCAGGCTGCTGTCGTGTCCTGCCTCAGAGGTTGCTGATTATCCAGGGAAAGGCTAGGACTCTGAGGGATATCGAGAGAGAGAGAGAGAGAGAGAGAGAGAGAGACAGAGACAGAGAGACAGAGAGAGAGAGAGGGAGAGAAAGAGGGAGAAAGACAGAGACAGAGACAGAGGAGGGAGAGAGAGGGAGAGAGAGAGATAGAGAGAGAGGGAGGGAGGGAGACAGAGAGAGGGAGAGAGAGACAGAGAGACAGAGAGACAGAGAGACAGAGGGAGAGAGAGGGAGAGAGAGAGGGTGGGGGGAGAGAGGGAGAGAGAGATGATTTCTAGACCTAGGGTTTAAAAGTAACTTTAATCAGAGTCCTGAGGACCCTGGGGTTCAGTGCTTCTCAGTGTTGTCCTCTCTAGAGCCGAGGACGGTGTTTGCCGAGCTAATTCTCAGTGGATGGGTCCCATCGCGGGAGCCTATGACTGCACCGTGGGCCCTTGGCTCTTCCAGGAGCCCAGCCTGACTTCGTGTGAGTGTGAGCCCGGAATCGCTGACGCCAGGGGCGCTTCTGACCCTGACTCCCTTCCAGGGAGCCTTCTCACAGGTGGGAGCTCCTACGTCCCTTCCCTCCCGCGGGAGTCATGATCCCAGCGCTGCCTGCGACCTCGGAGGGGGAGGTCCTCTGCTCTGGGGACAAAGAGATGAACAAAGACTTCTCTGCTGCCCAGTGTGGGTCGGTGACATGAAAAGAAATATGTATGTGGTCTCTGTGCCCTGTTCTTGACACAGAGCCCCTGAAGCCCTTGTCTCCTGAGGGAGGGGGCATCCGAACATTTCTTGCTATAATTAGTCTTAGTCCCTGTTTCCTGACACAAGAGCTTCTAGAACCTTAGAAATCTCGAGTGGTTAAGAGGGTCTTGTATGTTACTGAGATGACCCGGGGCTGGACGCTTCTAGATTCCTTCAGGTTGGGGACTGGTCACCAGAGGAACCAACCCTGTGATTCGAAGTTTAGACATCACAGCCCTGCCCCACCACCAGCAAGAAGGGAGATGCTAGTGATTGAGTTCAGTCACCAGTTGCCAATGATTTAATCAGCCTGTGGGATGTCCCCTCTACAAGAACCCTAATCAAAGGGGTCTGGAGGGCGTGCGGGCTGGGGGACACACGGAGGTGTGGGGACATGGTGTGCTCACGGGCAGGGACGTTCTGAGCCCCTTCCCACGGACCGTGCCCTCGGTATCTCTTCCATGTGACTCTTCCTGATTACATCCTTTATAATAAACCGGTAATAGTAAGTGAGGTGTTTCCTGAGATCAGTGAGCTGTGCTAGCAAATTACTGACCCCAAGCATGGGGTTGTCGGACCCCTCATCTATAGGTCGTTGGTCCAAAGTGTGGGAGGCCTGGATTGCAGTTGATGTCTGAAGTGGCAGAGGCTAGTCTTGTGGGACTGAGCCCTTAACCTGAGGAATCTGCACTCATGCTGGCTGTTTCCATCAGAATGGAACTGTAGGACACTCAGCTGGTGTCTGGAGAGTTGGGGAATTGGCTGGTGTGGGGACCCTGCTGGACGCCCCCAGTTTGGTGAGTAGTGGGAAGAGGACTAGTTTTCCCTTTGGTGATCGTGACTGACACATTCTGAAGAGGTCCTCAGAGAAGCCAGGGAGAAGGGCCCTGCCTGGCAGAGACGTCTGCTCATCAAAAGTACCTATTGCCCCTTTTACTTAGTAACAGTAATTTGTGCAGAGTAGTGGGCAGTCCAACCTGAAGACCACATTTCCCAAACGCCTTGCTCCTAGGTGTGGCCTAGGTGTGGCCAGGTGAGCAGACTCGGCTGCTGAGCGTGACCTGACAACGTTGGTTGGTACCTGTGGGAAACCTCTGTAGAAGCAGAACAGTGAAGCCTCCTTCCTCCATCCTGTGTTTGGACTGTGCTCTGATGGCCGGCGCTGGGGCAGCCATTGTGGGTGTAGAGGTTCAGAACTAGCCACCTCAAGATGTGCCTCGGTGGTGAGCAGATCATTTCGGACTAAAGAGTAACTTCGGCTTTGCCCTGTAACTGCCTGGAAGAATTTGAGTCAGGGGCCTTGCCCCAGAGCGGCTATCGGACGGATCAAGGCGAACTTCTAGTTGCTCACATCTGTTCTTCTTTGAAGCTTGGAAGCTCCCAAGGTGCATTCCCTCACCCCCAGCTCAGGATGTCTCATACCTCAGTCTCCGCTTCTACCTCCAAATCTCTCCTGCTTGTGTGGTGTCGGACTGTCTCATGGATGTGGGGTTCCCATACAAATGTACCCGTTCAATTTGGTTATTTTCTGGTGCTAATCTGTCTCGTGTCTATTTGACGGTGAGACCAGCCAGAAGAACCTGGAGGGCAGAGGAAAGGTTGTTTCTCCCCCCTGTGGGCTGTGAGTTCAGGGTCGTCAGGTTAGAGGCGGAATGGCAAACTGAATAGCATCTGGGTCCCCGATGGCCACCAAGCCGCCACCGCAGCCCTGGTCGGCCACCTCTGGCATTCGCAGGGCTCTTCCATTTTCTGTCTCATGCAGCCAAGCCTGATTTAACGGATCTGGTGTGTGGGTCGTTCTTGTCCCAGTGGGTAACTTGTGAGTGCACTTGGACTGGACCGTGGCTCAGTACCCAGCCTCCGGTGCACTCTGGGCGGCCCTGGGAGTCAGGACATTGCCAGCCCGAGGCGGCCTCCTGCCCGCTGCTGCACAGCCTCCCAGCTCCCGCTCCCGCTCCGGTGGGGTCCCGCCCTCTCCCTCCAGCTCTCTGGATTCTTCGGCCTTCACTGGGCTGTGACCTGTTGCCTGGCAACAGACCCACTGCCCACCTTAGAGGCTCTCTCCGTACTCACAACGGCCTAAAAGAGTGGGAGCGAGACTTCTAGAAGTTCTGCTAACAGGAGTGTCTTCTCCACAGGCCCTGCCTGTCCATAGGAGCTTAATACACAACAGGTCGCTGTGTCCTGCTTCTCAGACGGATGGGTGAGCCCCAGGGGCTGCCCGTGTAGAGCCCAGTGTGGGGGGCTGGGGGTAGGTACCACGTCAGGCTGATTTTCAAGGGAAGCCTTGAAGAGGCCATAAATGGAGGGGGAGCCACGGCCACCTGGCCTTGCACACTGTGGCACCATCCCGGCAGCTCGGCCTCATCCCCGGGATGTGTCCTTTCCCAGGTCATTAGAGTCTTAGAGACGATTTTTCCCTGATGAGAACAGGCCCCATCCAGCTGAGAGCTCAACACCCCGTTCCTGGGCGCTCCCCACAGGACCACCCTGGGTGCAAGGTGACAGTCGCCTCGTTAGACCTCGCACAGGGGAGTTGGGGTTGAGGAACGTGTCTTTCTCAGCGTGGTCCCACACCCAAGGTTGTATTTTAATTAGCCTTCTATCTCAGGCAGGTGTGTGATGGCCCAGTCGAAGGTGATCAGTTTGCTTGTCAGAAAGGCAGGGGCTCCCCAGTAAGCCGGCCCCCGTTTCACACTCTGGGTCCGTGGACACCGGCCAAACAGCAGCTGGAAGCCTTCCATCCGCTCACACAAAGGTGGCACAAATTGCTATTGTTTCCATGACAACGGATGGCTCCCCCTGCCCCCCAAAGAAAAAGCTGCCTGTATGATGGACAGCAGGCTGTGGAAGACATTTGCAGGGCAGAGGCTGGCCTGGTGGGACGAGGAAGCGAGGGGACACAGAGCTTTGATTGTCTTTCCCGGTCCTGGCTCATTGTCCAGCGTGTTCTGACCCCGTGTGGGCCACGCAAGTCACATAGGAGCAGGCACAAGTGCTGCTTGGCCTAGGAGAGACCCCGCATTTGGTATGCGATCGCATTTGAACTTCGTGGATTTTAGAAAGCAGTTTTGGCTTCCTTTTTCATGTTTAAACTCTGGTGTTCAGCTCCTTGTGCTTAATGAGGCCTTTCAGAAGGGAAACCAGCAAACAAGCAAACAGGAGTCCTGCCCTTTAAGCAACGGCTTTCTAATTTGTTATCGGAACATAGTTGTGTTGGGAATGTGAGTTTAGGATCTCTGTATTAGTCATCTCCAGTGCCGACATCAAACATCCCAGACTGCGTGTGACTGCCTGAATAGCGGTGGCATTTAACATCCTGTTTCATTAAATGAGGACACAGTAGGAAAATTTAACTTTCTGAGGATAATGATTACCTAATTAGTTCAATGGCACTGGTCATGTGAGGGCTAGGTATTTTTGGAAAGACCTTAATGTCAGTGTAAAGCATCACACCTCTGTTATTAGACGATCAGTCTCTTGTCCAGTCTGAAAAACTACCATGACTGCTGCAGATGGGTAATTTTATTGCTCATCTGTGTGTAGGTGCTGTTTCAAATACTAAAAGGCAAATTCATTCTAAAAAGTGACGATATCAGAAGCTTTGGTCATTATTTTCTCAGTCAACTGATACCAAATAAAACAAACAACAACCCCCCAAACAAACAAACAAGCAGAACCCAAACCTACCATTATGGAAGAGGGCTCGTGGAGTTTTTGAATGTTAGATGAAAGTTCTCACAGCCACTCTATGTAGTTTTCCCAGTGGGGTAGGGAAGTTTCAAGAACATGTTGGAGGCTGGAGTGTCAGGTACCTAAAGAGATGTTTGGAAGCTGCATCAACTGGGCAGCAACGACAGAGATTATTCCATGCAGAGATTTAGCTACAGAGAGGCTAAATCTTGGGTTTGGGATGGAACACAGAGAAGGGCAGAGTGGAGATCAGTCCTTGCATCTGGTCCGTCACTGTAGGCAGGTGATGTAAAGGCTTGGACGAGGGAGAGAGAGCCCAGACCTTCTTTTGCCTGCTTGGACTGTCTCTCTGAGTCCTTCAATCTTTGATATTCTGAGGCTCTGTCCTATAGAGCTAGTGGCTTGAAACTATCTAAACTGACTATTTTTGGAAGTAGAAAGGGCAGGAATAAATGCAGAGTTGCCCAGGCCTGTGGCATCAGCACCTGGCTGGAGAGCTTGTGGCTCCACAACTCTTTGGGGAGCGTCATTCCATCTCTGTGCTGGGCTGTGCTCAGAGGGACCCTTCCTGGTGCTCAGGACCCTCCAAAGTCTACCTTTGCATCCGCATCTCTTTTGATTCAGCTTCTTGGGTCCTTTCCTACAGTCCAATCGGTTTACGTAAAGTGTCAGCTCTTTGGGTTCTTTCTGTTTCCTCCACCTAATGCTGTTACAGCAGAGTGGAAAGACTGACTTCAGGGATATGGGGTGTCCAAATTATGGCTCTGCCACAAATTAGCTGTGCAGCTTCTCTATGCTTGTCTTCTTTTGAAGAAGTTCAAGATACAAGACCTGCTTGTTATAAGTTTTGAAGTATAATGAGTTAGTGGGGATCATGCCCTGTGTTGGCTGGTACTCACACAACAGGTACTCGTAAATGACTGACTTGCAAATGCTAAGGATGCCTTCCTCCATCTGTAACCACCCAACCCCTGCCTTTTTATCAAGACTTAGCCTAAGTACGTCTAAAATTCAAAGCCTTCCCAGCTCATTCCCACAGTGATCTCTTACTGTTCTGAAATGTCTAACCTAGTTATTTGGCAATTGATCTTCTAACATTTTATGATATTTTTCTGTGCACAGAACTTTTAACTGTATCCTTTTGTTAGGCATAACTTTCCTGTGGAATTTCCTCTGCTTGCCTGTGAGATTTTGAGCCCCTGGTGACTATGGCTTATACATGTACCCTCCAGTGCCCTGCAGAGTGAGAGTTTCTTCTTAAGAGCTGTTTGAGTTAAGAAATGTATTTCTAGTGTTGACTATCATAGTCCTAAATGTGGAATGAAGAGATCCTGTTTGCAACCTATAGATAGTAATTCGTGCACCATTTAAGGTATCAGAAGATATTGCTTCCTCTGGATGTGAGCTCACGCTTATGAAAGGACTGGTGTCACGGTGAGTACTGAGCTTGCTGGCACCCTGGTGCCCCAGCAGGGCCATTGAGCATTTCAGGTTGGTAATAACTTCCTTGCAGGGTAGTGTGGGCTCCTCGTGAATAGTTAGTTAGGGAGAGCAAATTCATTACTGCAAAATGGTTGACTTTAGAACAAGATAATTGAGAAGATTAAAATCATTTCAGATGAAACATTTCATGGGATATGAATACATTGGCTGTAAATAATGAAGGATAATGAGAGTATTAAATTTTAGCAACAATATATGAACTGCAAAGGAACTAATTTGTAAATGAGTGCTTTGGTCCCCTCAGAGATGCATTTTCATTTGCCGAAAGGAATGCTGAGAATGGTCACCAAGGAGCCACCTTTGATAAGATCTGAGTGTCGTTTTTAATAGCCGAGTTGTCCTGGGCTCCTTGCAATGCTTGGGCTTGGATTCCTTAGCAGTGAAAAATAAACACCCTGGAGGAGAACAAAAAGCAGTTTTTCTTTTAAAGAATTATCCATGTAAGAAAGGTCCAAGCCTACAGAGAACTTTAATGAATTTATTTGAGCCAAACTGATGACAATTGCTGGGAAGAAAATCTCAACGGATTAGGCAAATGCTCTGGAGCGGGGCAGTTTTGCAGCTTATTTTATACATTAGAATCAAAGGAGGAGATCAAGGAGGGTCACATGAAATCCATTGGTGGTAGATTAAGGGGGTGGGAGAAAGCAAAGGGGGGAATCTCTGGGATTGGATAAAAAGTGAAAGGGAGAGACACATACTTTTACATGGTGTGTGCAGGATAGTTAATAACTAACGCTGACAGCACAGAGAGATGGCATTCGGGGAGCAAGATAACACTGAGGGGTTCTGTGGTCTGGAGCTCTTGTGCTGTGGGTTGTGCTCTGAGGAGTCTGGGAAAAGGGCTGATTCTGACATCCTAAGGGTCTGTTACCTTAGATGCAAAAAGACTAATAAACAGGCTCACTTAAGTAAACATTGACCTTTGTCCAGGAAGCTACAGGCCATGGATGTGACTTCCCGCCGTGACCTGCTTTGGGTTAGGAATGTTTATGTTCGGACCATCCTGTGTGGTACTTTCAGTCTCTGAATTTGCAGGGCCCGCCCTGCTAGTGTCCCCTGAGTATGTCAGGTTTAGCGTGTGGCTCCCTTTTCACCCACAAAATTAAGAACCTTCCCTTAATGGAAATTAAAAAAAAATCACTGAATGTTTTCTCATAATATAATCTATGTCACGCTCAGCAGTGGATTCCAAGGGCAAGGATTTTGCTGGCGTGCCTAGGTGGCTGGCCGTGGGGCAGAGGAGGCACTGATGGTGGCAGTTTTCTGGGGTCTAGCGTATCCCTCCTTTTCTGCAACCGGGTGGTAGCAAGAGTGGGGTAGACCCCTAAGGGAGAGGAGCTGCGAGGGAGATCATCGAGGCTCCGGATTCTTTTCTCTTCCCCCCATTTTCTCCAGAAATCGTTCCACTGTGAAAGAAGTTGGATGGGGACCAAAGTTCTGCCACCATCTCCCCCCAAAATGGGCCTTTTGGGATATTGATTTTAAACTGGTTATAAAGAAACAAAAGATTCAGAAACATGTTTCCAAGGGAGCCCTACTGTGGTCACCTCAACATCAGATGGGGGGCCTCGTGGCTAGATTGCCCCCTGTGTCCCATCGTTTCTGGGTGGCCCCGCAAGGCTTTGCTCCACTCCTCCTCAGCTACCTGGAAATTACCCTCTTGTTTCAAAATCTCACACCCTTCCCCCTCCCCCCTTTGTCCATGAAGGCATAGAAACCTCAACTGCCCAATGCGTTTGGGTCTCATATCTTATGGCACCCCCGGCACGTGTATCTGTCATAAACTGTGTATTCTCTTGTTAATCTGTCTCTGTTAATTTGATTATTAGCCCAGCTAGAAGAACTTAGCAGGTAGGGGGAAAAGCATTATTTGTTAGCCTACACAAAAGGAATAGGGATCCAGAAGAGCTAATGGGGACATGGAAAAAAAATGACTCTTGTTTCGTGGGCCTGGGCTTTGACAATACTGTATGGTGAGGGTTTAAAGGCTGGTCATTGGAAACAATGAAAATAATAAGCTGTGCTTCTGTGAAATCTGGTGGGGAAGGGGAGGTTTGACCTCCTTTTAAACTGACCTTTCCTTTTTATTGACCTCAAATTGGAGGTAATTTAATATTAGTTAACCTACTTCAGCTCTTTGCTTTTCTTGTTAAATATTCCACAACATCCCCTTTAATTTTGTGAAAAGAGACCTGGAGACATGAAGGCAAATTAGTGAGTTACTAGGGCTGCAAAGTAGTTGCAGAACCAAGCACAGAATACAAAACCGGGATGAACAGTTATTTGCTTTAACTGTTAGATGTTCGTTTTTATCAGTGAAGAGCTTATTCTGTTGCTAGGATATAGTCTGGTCACTGTTGGAAGGGCATTGTTCTATGTGAAATGAAGACACTTGGCTTGATTCATTGCTTTGGCATCTTAATAATCATTTCTTTCTCTAGTTCACAAAATTTTATCCTTCCTCATGAGTGTTTTAGTCAATTAGTACAAATGAGAAAGGTCCTACAGACTACAGATTTTCTGCACGACCCGCTTTGGTGGTTACAAATCCACTTTCACTAAATCTTGGCAAGAATAAAGTAATGCACTCAAGTTCACAGAAAACCTCACATTTCTCCCATTCCTCCCCCTCATATTGTCCAGTAAATTCAGTATTATTATTTGAATGTCCAATTACATCCTTTGAGTGATAGACACTCCAAGTTGCAAGGATAAACTTAGAAATTTAGTAGTTTTTTCCTAAAGAATCAGCTCACTAACTCTCTAAACCTTCTCTTTGCATCTTAAAACAATCAGACAACAATAATCAGAAAAGGAACACCTCCAAACCCAACACTTTCATGCACAGAAATTTTAATGCTGTTCTGTTCTGTGATCAGATTTTATTGAAATCTAATGTAACTTGGCTTGTAATCCTTTGAAAAAACAGTATTAACTTTTTTTTTCTGTTTTCTAGCTACCCTGTTGTTAGGTAACAAACAGTAGGTAGCAATTTTTTTCTCCCTGTGAAAGGTAAAGATAGAATACCCCAAGCCAATGAAAAGCATTAGTGCTCTTTAGGATCCAAAGTGTGAAAGGTTCAACATAATTAACACAGGGTAACAGTTTGCTTCACAGCATTTTTAAAGTGACATAGCATAGACATTGTACTCCTCCTCAGTTTGGTCACCTTAATAAACAAGTCCTTGTAACTTAAGAGTAATTATGAACCTATCCATGTGTGATTTTCTAATGAAGTCAACTAAATTAGCAGTTGGGAGGCATTCTTTAGTTCTTAATTAGGAAATGAACAGCAAGTGCAAGGTCTTAATTTGCATCCAGTTCTTCCCATTTTGTTGCTCGTATGCAATGGTGTGATAAAGTCATTGCATGGTAGAGAATGCTGAGTCTGACAGCATAGTACCTGGAGCTATGAAATCCTCTCTGCCACTTGCAGAAGCATGCTATTAACCATGTAATCTATTTGCATTTGTCAAATATAAAATACTTTTAGATCCTAGGATCGAAAGTGCTATAGAAAATTATAGGACGCTCCATTTTTCCAATGACTTGGTGAGGAAGATTTAATAAATCTTCTATTGGGCTCATTTTACATTTCGAGACATTTGACAATAAAACTGATTTAGCCCAGGCCACGGTGGAAGATAGGGGAAAAACAGGTGTTGATTCTTGACACCCTCAAAAGACCATTAGAATAACCTATTCATTGAACAAAGCTGAGTTTATTTCTTACTGAAATAGGGAGAACACCCCCTGATAATGTCTAGGACAAGCTTGTCCAGCCTGCAGCCCACCGCCCACATGCGGCCCAAGGTGCCTTTGAATGCAGCGCAACACAAATTTGTAAACTTTCTTAAAACGTTATGAAAATTATGCACAGACTTTTTTTTAAAAGCTCATCAGCTAGTATTAGTATTAGTGTATTTTATGTGTGGCCCAAGACAATTCTTCTTCCAATGTGGCCCAGGGGAACCAAAAGGTTGGATACTGCTGGTCTAGGATCTTAGCAAAGAGACGTCAGAGGCAGAAACTGATAGGTCTGATTGAAAGTGGCTGGAATATCAATGCAAGGATCTCATTGGATTGGGCAAATCCAAATTGTAATACTTTAGGATTGGTGGATAAAGGGTTTGCCACCACTTTTATCTTCCTCAGCAAGTATTTTCTGGGGCAAATAGTGGATGCATATATTTATAAGGGCCTTAGTTCTTAGTCCTGAGAATTCAGCTGTGGGATTGCAGGCCATTGAGTCTCTCTGATCAGGTCAGTTCAGAATTTATCCATTTATCCACCCACCTCTCCATTTGTCCATTCATTTTTCATCTAGTCAGCATTCACTAAGCACCTACTACTTACACTAAGGATACAGAGATGAATGATGGGGTTTTTCCCTTAAGAGACAGTCTAACAGGGATGACAGATACCTTAAGAAATGATTATAATCACAAGTGTAAATGGGGAGAGCTAAGACAAGAAATACAGGTTGTTGTGCAGTTGTGATGGCTTCCAACGCAATGCTCGGGAGATCTAAGTGTATTTCGTAGGCCAGGGATTTTTAGCCTTGGGTGCACTTTAACGTCACTTGGGTATTAAAAATACAAAAAGAATGGTAGCCCCAATCCAGGCTTATTAAAGTCAGAATTTCTGGGGTAGGGCCTGGGCATTCTGCTGTGTAACCAGGGTCAAAAAACCCTGCCAAAGTGATTGGGGTGCCATCATGGTTTTCAGCGAAGACAATGACAAGTTTGGAAGTGTGTAAAAATGACAGTAACAGTAGGAGAATTGGAGCAACCGAGGAGAGGAAGACCAGTGGTTCCTGCAGTAGGCGAGGCTGTGGTCTGAGCAGAGGCCGGGGCAGTGGCAGCACAGAACAGACTCACGAGCCATTTTGGGGCAGTAGTTGGTGCACCTTGGATGAACTACATCAGACCTTCACTGTCATCACAGTGTTTAGCGAGAACACACAGTAAGTGCTCAACAATGCATGAGCTGACTTAAACATTGACGCATTATTTGGTATTTTTGGTGTGAACAAAAGCACGGTAGAGGGCAAAATTAACCTGATGTGGTTTTTGTGGAAAGAGTGTGGGACTTGGAAGTCAAGTCCCTGGGACAGAATTTGCCTTGGAAGGTTCATTGGCGCTAAGGAGTCCCTGAGCTGATCTAGGACTCAGTCCAATGAAGACCATGGTTTCTCCTGTGTAATCCTCCCAGGATGTTCTATGATCAGACGACGTCATCACTGTGAAAGGATGTCAAACGTTACAAAGGTGATAGGTAATGACACGGGCCCAGGGAAGCATCCCCATGGTGGGGCTCTCACTGCTACCACTACTCTAGAAATAAATATGGCAACGTGTCTCCTAAAGTCTTGGTCCTTGGGCCCCCAGCCCTTGTCCTTCACCTTATCTGTGTTGCCCCCCCCCCCCCCCCCCTCAGTGCAAAAGGTGGCAGACAGGCCACCGTGGTCAGTTGCCCTTTTATGTGTAACTCCACTGTCATTTCTCAAGGACGTCTGCTGTAGCCAGTCTATCGAAAGTGGCTGTGGCCTTTTCCTCTTGTCACTGCTCTCTGTCACTTTGCCTTGTTTATATATTTTATAGCAACTCTCACAATCTATAATTACCTTAATTAATGTAAGGTCCATGAGGGAAGATACTGTGTTTGTCTTGTTTTCGGTTCCGCAGTACCTATCCAGGCCCCAGAGATAGAATGTGTTGCATAAATATGTGTTAAATGAAGTATTTTTATTGTCCACCTACCATGTTCCTCTTAATTAACACACTTTATCACATGTCCTCTGGGACCAGAGCCCAGGGCTGGGTACATGAAAGCACACAAATAAAGTGGTGTTATTGGTTCCTACATTATCAGAGCTTGGACACGTCTTTCTACCTTTCTGGAACTTACCTACTTTGTAAATTGAGAGGGTTAGATGCAAAAAAGAGTGCAACCTTTTATTTCTCCCACATATTTATGGTCACAGTGTTCCCATTAGCAACTTTTCTCATTGAGCACAGTGACTACTGGGGAATTGTTCAATGGATTCTCCAACCCTTTGCCTTGAAATGTATGGACTCAGTTATTCCAGTTTCCAAAACATTTATGCTCCATTTACCACACCTGCCTTCACAAATTGTAGTTGTGTCATTCAAGAGACATTCCTGCATATTTTACCACATTTTCAATGTTAGAAATACAAAACATGCAGTGATATACTTTAAAATATAAAATGAAATACTTAAAAAGCACTCCTTATGAAATATGTTTATTAAGTGATCTTCATAGGGTGGATATTTTCTCCTCATAAAGAGTGGTGAACAAAAGCAGAGCAAGAGTTAATCTTATGGAGATTTCAGTCAGGCGCACGAGAGAGACATTAAACAAATGATTGTACTAATGAGTGTGTAATTATAAACAGGGCTAAATTTTCTGCAGGAAGGATGAGTTTCTGTGACAATGTGTAACAAAGGACCCTGGCTTACACCAGCAAGCAATCTTCTGAGAGAAAGTGGTGGCTTAGCTGAAGCATAGGCTGTGAGTAGGCTGTTGCTGCAGCTAGAGGTGGGCATGAGGTGAGAAAGAGGCAGCATTCCAGGCAGAGGGAGTGGCTGGGCTATGTAAGGCCTCATGGTGGAGGAACATCGCTGAGCTCAGGGACCTGAAGGCAGTTGTCACTGGGGTTGGAGAGGAGAGAACAAAGTATTATAGAAGATCATATTATTTGATGCTTCAAAGTTGAGCAGAGGTTGAAAACGCAGGGCCTTGTAGTCCACATGGAAGATGTTGAACTCCAGTGTGTGATTTGTTGGAAGTCAGTGGTGGTTTATAAGGGTGTTTCCATCATCAGACTTGGCTCTTGGAAATGTCACCCTGGCTGCTATGCAGAGAATGTGCTGGAGGAAGACGAGAGTCTAGGAAGACCAGTTGGTAGTCAGCCATTGCAGAAGCCTTTGCAAGAGTGGTGGTGTGGATTAGGGGAGTGGTAAGCAATGGACATAATTGAGAAACATGTCCGTGTTTTCCCCCTTTAAGCAAGGACTCCGGTACCATTTACTGAGATTGAGAACACTGGAGTAAGATTAAGTTTCAGGGACAGATCATGAATTCAGTCTTGTACGGGTTTGAGATGGAGATGCCTTCAAGTCATTCAATTGGAGATTTCATGGTGGGAGTTAGATATATTGTTTGGGAGCTCAGGGGAGGGGCTTGGTCTTGAGAGTCTCAGGGACTAGAAATGCTAGCCGAAGACATGAATCTGGATGAAAATGCCTAAGGAGAGAACACAGAACAAGAAAGGAAGGTGGTAGAGAGCACAATCTCGAGGGGCTCCATCATGGGGTCTGTTAAAGGAAAAGAAAGAGCCAAGGAGGCAAAGAGATGGGAGGCGAGGGAGGAGCACCAGGGGAGTTGGTGCCGTGGAATCCAGGGTGGGGGGAATGTTTTAAGCCGGTGGGTGTCACAGGCTAAAGAGTACATTTTGAATTTATCGACATGGAAGTCAAATACTTTCTCAATGGCGTGTTGTTAACAGGAACCATGTAGATGTAAGTTTTAGTGAGTGGGAGGTGAGGAATAGAAACTGGGTTTGGACATCTCAAGAGATTAGCTATAAAGGGCAGTCAAAGATTTGCTGCTGCAGAGTAATGAGAATTGTTTGTTTTTAAAGACGGGATTACCTTACCCACGTATGATTGTTGATGGGAAGGATCAAACTGAAAGGGAGAGGTTGCTGTATGTAAGAGATGGGGGAAAGTGAAAGTTTCAAAGGATGGAAGTAGTCTGACCGGAAGGTCACCTCCTCTAACATGAAAGGAAGAATGAGGCAGAGTGTGGTATACACATTAGGGGGTTCATTGGTTATTTCTTCCTCCTAATTATTTACTCATTATAATTCTTCAAATCCTAGGCTTTAAGGCAGGGAAAATATTATTTCCCAGTTATTTGGCTCTTTTTATTTTAAAGAGCAGGCACAGTGTCCTTAAACCTTCTGTTTTCCTTCATTTTGTTTGCCAACAGCTTTATTAACATTTTTTAAAATTCAGATTCTCACTCATGACCTCCTACAAAAGACTGTGGCGAATTGCTTGCTCCCTCAAAATTAGCCCCTCTTACAAACCATGTATGCTGTTTTCAAAAGGATACAAGATAAAAAAGATGTGTATAACTTTCTCGGAAATTATGTATACATGACAAGTGATTAAAATGTGGTATTTGTAATCATACCCCTGGTTCCTAGATCAAAATAAGCAGCCTTGTTGGTTGCAGAGAAACCAGTTAAATGTGTATCTTTGTTGAAAGCAATTTTGAGTTTGGGAAGGGACTACAGAAAGAGAAAATTGTGTCATTTCAAATATATAATACGTTAATCCTTTGTGTTGGTTATATCTCTAACCTACTGTGATGGGAAACCTGCCTAGAATTCTAATTACCCTTGTGTCTAAAAATTGCCATGTATACAATCCAGTGAGAGCATTATTTGCAATTTGATGGCTGTGCAATTGATCAGCTCCATACAGGGGTGAGCCATTTTGTTTCCACGACAACGGAGTTGGGTTTTGTCATCGATCCAGTTGCTTTGGCTACCCTATGGGGAAGTTAAACTGATGGAGCATGATCTGACAATTGTTTGGTGATGCCCTATTGGTCTTGATCTCCCCATTTTAGGAGTAGTTGTACATAATCCCTAAATCTATACTGTCAAAATGAATTTTTTCTGTGGGTCATCTTTATAGAGAACGCATTTTAATTCTAATATTGTTTTCTTTCTCCAACTTCAATATCTGAAAAATAGGCTGCAAAAAAGGACTCAGGGCCTAGAAACATCCTGCCTCTCAGCTACTCTTCATCTTCATCACTAACTCCCACAGTTTCCTTTTAAAAAATGACTTGATAGCAGAAAACAATTACTCACGGAGACACCTGATTTCATCCCCTTTCTACTCTTGACCAACCATGCACCATAGTTCCAAAGAGTTCATTAGTTTTTTGCCGTTGTGTTCTCTCAAGCATCCAATTTTTGCACTGAGTCAAGTGCCAGGTGCTTCTCCTTCCTTGTCCTTACAGTTTTACATTTGTGCTGACCTGGAAGATCATTCCCGATTGCAGTGGCAAACCCCATCAGATGGTTATCACGTTTCCTCCTTTCTTTTCGATGCCAGTGAGAGGTGAAGCCCCAGGAGGGGCAACTCAAACCCTGGGCTGAGGAGGTTCCTGGCTTCATATAGGAAAGATTTTAAATGTGAGCCGATACAGGGTTTAAAGTGAAAGTAAGTTTATTTAGCAGAGAGTAAGAGAAGAAAGGCCACCACACAGTGTGGCGGCCTTTAATCACTAGTGGAAGAGAGACACCCCCTTCATTTCCCGGGCTGGGGTTTATATGCTTTCTGTTTCCAAGGAAAATGTGTCGGTGTGGGGGAAAGGAAGAAAGAAGAACTGTAAGTTTATCTTTATCTTCTATAAAACGCAGGTAGAATAGGGGTCAGTTTGTCTCTAACGTTTGATGGGCGTGACCTGTGTCTTGTTTGTAGTAGGTTTAACTACAAGGGTGGCCATAACGGAATCTCTTTGCTTAACAGCCTTTGGATAGTTACTCTGGGATGCCGATTAACATCTGCCTGGGTCCTGGGTCTCGCAGCACGTAGGCAACAGGCTTGGAATCCAATCTCCTAGTTTCTTCTTCTGTAAAAGTAGTCCTCATGCCCCTTCCCTATAGTACTTTCAGCTGACTATGGAGACGTCCGGAAACAACCAGTAACACCATGACCTGCTTGCTCTGGGGTTAGTGGTGAGGTAGAAGGGGGCGAGCAGCTGCAGCCGTGTCCCCAACTGCAGCAACTGCGATTTGTGGCATTCAGGGACAATAGTTCCCATACCCAAGATGACATAGAATCTGGCAAAAGGACTTTTTTCCTCATCTGTTAATTTATTTCTGAGAAAAGACTGACAGAATGATATAAATGAAATTATGGTTATATAATAATGAATTATGTCCAATAAAAATAATACAATTTTGTAAAATTGAGATTTTTTCTGAAAATGTTGGACTCGTTCTATGGATTGAAATGAATCTAATTCATTTCATTTCAACTCAGCAAGCATTTCTTGATTACTAACCCTGCACTCGGCACTGTGATAGGTTATGTGACTGCAAATCCTAGCCCTCAAGGAGCTCATTCTCTCTTAGCGAGGAAAGACCACCGACCAGCTATGTGACAATGGGATAGGAACTGTCAGGGAGGAAAGCACAGGACGCCTTGGGAGCCGAGGAAAGAAAATGCCTAACTGTTGCAAAAGGAGGCACTTTCTTTCATACTTTAAAGAGGAGGTGACACCAGAACTTAATCTTGAAATGACCATTGGTCAGGCTGAGAAAAGAAGGGGAAGAGATTCCAGATCTAAGGAAAATCTGCAAAAAGGCACAGAAGCACTAAAAAGCATTTATGTGTGGAGAATGACAAATAACTGGAGATGGCCTCAGGCTGAAGGTCTGCTAGAGTTCATGATGGGACAGGTCACCATCATATAAAGTTGTAGGAGAAACTTTCACAAAGGGGATTCCTCTTGAATTTAACACTGAAAAATGTCCATGAGGAGGATATACAAAGTGAGAGAAGTGGGTATCCTAGGTGGGGAACGAGTATCATCAGAGCATCCAGTGAAGGAATGGCATGATGGTGGGCAAGCCTGAAAGTTAAACAATTGCTTGGACTGTAGCAGCAGAGACAAAGGTGTCCTGAGTACCAACCTCAATGGATTGGTATTGGCTGTCTGGAGTGATGTGTTGAGAAGGACTTTGAAACAGACTCTGTGCTGTGGAATGGAGCTGTGATTGCTTTGTAATGTCTGCCAAGGGCGAGGGAGAGGGAAGGATTGGCTCATGTGCCATGTATTTGGTATTTCTGCTATGGGTATCCTATCACTAGAACTTAGGAAAAGAGGTGTGGCTATAGGATGTTCTGGAGGAGGTTTGGAGCTTGGTTCCTTTTTTTTTCCTTTTATAGATCATTGAAAAACTATAAGTAATTTTTCTGTTTTACGCTTCATTTTCTTTCTTAATCCAAGTCATTTAAAATGACCTTACCTTACAAGACAGGTAAATAGGGTTTTACTGCACACACACACACACACACACATACACACACACAGGTGTGTGTAAGATCAGTAGAATGTTTTTGTTCTTAGAATGAGTTTCTGTTATAAATCAGAAGATGAAATCCCTTTTAAGGTAAAAAATAGAGATTGGGGAACGATTGGATACAACAATCGTCCAGGACTGATGGAAACAGTGAGGCAGGGATTGTGGTACAAGAGAGTCAAAGAATCTTAGGGCACAACCTGTTGATGCTTTCCATTGAAGAACTGATGAGTCTTCGGGGAAGCTTCTGCAATGAGTAGTCAAATACTATGTCTGAGTGAGATATTCCTGGGAACTAAGGTAATGCTAATGCTGTGGAACAGCAAAGTCCTGTTAGTGTGGACAGTAAGATCTAGTTTCCATTTTCAGTGTCCCAGCTGAGTGTGGAATAATTTTGATTTTTATGTCTCAGCACGCACTGCCAGAAACAAGTGAGGCAGCTCATGGGGAGAGTGGACCAGCGATGGGTTCTGGTCCATCCAGGCTTTGACGTGGCCAATCGGAGGACAGGAGAGATATGCTCTTTGGTATACCTATAACCCATTCCTACCTCAAGTGGTCAACATGCTGGCTTAGTGTCTCTGTCTTATAGAAAAAGAGAAATACAAAAATTTTCATAGCAGCATTGTTTGTAAGAAAAAAACGATAATAACTCCAACCTCCAATGACAGGAGAACGAATAGGTAAATTGTGGTACATGCAAATAAAATGGGATAATGTGCAATAGTCAAGAAGAATGAGTTAAAACTACACGTATCAATATATGAGTCATAAATATAATCTGAAGGGAAAAAGACAAGTTGCCAAAGAATATATGCAATATTTTAACCATTATATACACAAAATACTTCTATTTTTTGGACAGCATAGACACCTATGAAAGGAATAACGAGATGCTTGCAAAAGATAAGCAACCATCTGTGGGTGGTAGTTATGTCCTCTATCTGGGAGGGTACACAGGGGACTTTAACCGCCATGGGAACACTTTTTAAAGTCAGGTAATAATTTCACAGGTGTTCATTATATTCTATTTCTATATCTTAACTATTTCCCAATAATGTTTCAAACATTTAAACACTAAAACTCAAATAAGCGAGTGATTTTCCCAAAGCTGAAGAACTCAGCGATGACGACCATGTGCGTGCGCATGCACGTACGCACGCGTGCGTGCGTGCGTATGTGCGTGTGTGCGTGTGCGCGCGCACGCGTGTGTTTTCTGGACTCTGGGGAAGGGAGCACATGCATGGTGATTCGGTCACCCTGCTGTTAGGCTCTCAGTTCCAGGTTTTTGTACGTGTCTTCAACCATCTGCTGCAGAGGTCAGTCGTTGCCGTCATTCTCTGAGGACAACTACCTGGGAAGGTGTTGGAGGTAGATGGGAGTGGCTGGGCGAGGAAAGGAGATTTGACACCCTATTATTTTATGAGACAAGACCGGCAGTTGTTTCTTGAGAATTGAGAGAGTGAGCTAATTTGGGGGCCTGGGGCGACAGATCGCCTGAGTACCAACTTCTCAAGGCAGACATCAGGGCAGGGTAACCACAGTTAGGCTTTAAACGCAATGTTTAAATAATAACCATGAAGAACTCCTGGATCACATTGAAATTTTCACTGAAATGTTCAGTAGCAATGCCCGCTGGATTCCTACTGGTTTTTCAAATGCAGTGTTTATCGATGCTTATTTTAGTTCAATGAATCTACCACTTAACTTTCTACAGCGTAACCACGGGGCTGTAAGTGCAGGTTCCCAGAGACGGGCCTGCATCCCGCTTCGACAGGGGAACAGTGAAAGGAAGTGCCTGCGAACTCAGGGTGACAGACAGTGCACGTGAACCGAGCAATTATCTTTAGTATTTCTATTTCGCAGTTACCTTAAAAATCTGAAAACGGATGATTAGTTCCTAATTCTTTAGTCAATATAAAAAAAAACCTCAGCGTTTGAGCCTGGCAGTGTTATTCTGAACCTTTCCAAAGGTTTCCGTTAGCTGTGGTTGCCAAGGAACAGCCCCAAAAAGGTAGCAGGTATTTTAAGTTCTAATACTATTAGAATACTTGATACCTTTTCGGGTATAAATACAAATATAGCTTTTGCATTTGATGTATATAGGAGAACAATTTTTTCTTTGACCTCTTAACCTAACTCAGCCCAATCTTTACACACCATGGATTACGTCCCCATGGATCCACAATTAAGGCTTTGTGGGGGGAGGAATGTGAGGGTTGTTGGGAGCCATAGTTGTACATTTTAGGGAGCATTTGAACTTCAGGGAGCATTGCACGTGTGAAATCATGCTTCCTCCTCCTGTACTGTAACCCACAGTGATTTGTAGATATTTTTGTTTTGTTTTGTTGTTAAATTTATTGGGGTGACGTTGGTTAGTAAAAATCACATAGGTTCCAGTTGTACAGTTTTACAGTGCATCGTTTATGTGTTGTGTGATGTGTTGTCTATGGCCGTACCACCCTGAACACGCTCAATCTCGTCTGATTTGTTGATTTTTGACTGAGGGCTGCGAATGCAAAAAATGAAATATCTTCACAAGAACGGACGTATTGAGTTTAAGGTGATTTTTGTGAAAAGTTGACAGTCAAATAAGAGTTATCAAATAGAAATCAGACAACACTGTGAAGGCATTTTCTATAATGCCCTTTACTTAGAATTTTAGAGATAGAGGGGGACTTGGTATATTTTGTAATGCACTTTAGAAATACTTAGCTTGGATTAACAAAGACTGGCAGTAACATTGTGTACAGAAAGCTTGACGTCTCTAAGCAAAAAAATGTACAGTTCATTTCGAACAAAAAAAAGAGAAAGAAAATGCATCACTACTACATTAATTACTAATTTCCAAGTTTCAGTTTTTAGTATCTATGTCATCTGTCAGTGCAAGCCCCTTGATTTCCCAGTTGATTAATGTGGCACTAATGATTTCCAACATGAAATGTATTCATGTGATTTTTATCTTTAAGTAAATCATTTTGAGTGCCATTTACTTGCATATGCTGATTCTCTATTGAAAATTTAAATACATGTTGCCTTTCCTTTTTGTCCCTTTTTGTTTTCCACTTGTTCTCTGCTTTTCCTTCCTGTCCTGTCCCCTGTGTCCCTCACTCATTTGTTCTTTGGATTCCATAATTGAATAAAATCTCAACTAACTGATAAATTTACATTTCCAGCAGTTACTTACTTTTCAGTAAAGCAAAGTTAGTGGTGGGAGATCAATCAAGAACGGAGATAAGGGACCTGCCCCAGCATGGTGCCCAGGACTATCGTTAGCCCTGGGAAGACAGAAAACCCCAATAATAGTCAGTATTGTACTTACCCATCCTGATGAGAGGAGAAGGACGTCTGGCCTTCATGTGATTTTTAAAAACGCTTCCTCTTTCTGTATCTCATTGATTAAGAGTTCATAAATTTTATATACATACAGAAAATAAAACCTTATAGAGCCATAGTTTATCTAAGGACGGTAGTTTGCCCCATTTCATTAATAAGACTTAATCTGCAATTTGGAACAAAAAGTGCTTAATATTACCAGATGACACAAAAAGTGACTTCGGCTGACAGTGTGCCTTCCCCATGACGTTTACTAGGACTTCCTTAGGGAAGGCTCATGTTATGTTTTCATTAGACAGTGTAAGTCACGTAAGTAAAACTGTCTTTTCCCTTTCTTTGGTAGTAGGAGAGGGATAATTAGCTTTACTTGATTGGTTTTGTATTCTCCAAACTATTGTTGACTTTTCATATATACTTATGTACGATTTTAAAGAGGGAAATGAGGACAAAAGAGAGTTTGAGAAGCTTTTCACTTATTGATGCACAAAGGTCAGTTTGTGTTATAAATGGGCTTGTTTTGGCATTTCAGATATTGTGTAACCTTTTATCTTCTTGTAACTTAAATAGACCGTGTAGAGGCAGGGGACCTGAGCAGTCAATTTAGATTTGAAAAGAACCTGCACAATTAACAGAGCAAACTGTGCCTGCAATATGCAAAGAAACAGGTACAATAGAAGAAGTTACCCACCCAAATGAAAATGCTACAGTGAATTATCCAGTACCGGGAGTGATCTCTCAAAATGTAAATATTAATATGATTTCCTTCGTTAAAGCAACTGCTTAGACAAATGGATGACCAGCCTGTGCCAAAGTTTAATTTCAAACTTGCCACAAGGGCTCAGGCTTCTGTAAAAGCCAATTCAAAGACTCCTTCTTGGTAGACATATTTTATGTGAATGTTTAATTGAAGATGATAAGACTGTTAGGCTCCTCACAAGACCTACTGTTCAGGTAGGTGGGTGATGAAATTTCCAGCAGGAATTCTTAATTTCAATAAAGTCTACCAGAAAATTGTTTAAGCATTTTTATTAAGGGTGGCATACATTTTCCAGAAAGGGTTGTATATTTTATTTCATAGAATCCAAGTCTGGTACAGTTTTCTTTCTCATGTCAGTTCCCCGTTCAAAACCTTCAAATTGCTTCCCATGCTACTTAGAATACAATCCCAATCCTTACAAGACCTCACACCTTGCTGATATCATTTCCATCACTCGACTTCTTCCTGTTTCTTAAACATGCTGACTATACCCAGCCTCAGGTCTTTGCCCTGGCCATACCCTCTGCCTGGAGTGTATGCCATCTCCTGGTGGGATTAGATTCCAAATCACACTATCTGCCCTTACAACATCTATTTATGGTTTATTGTTCATCTTCTGCAGTTCCCACCAGAGCACGACTAAACTCCATGCGGGCGGGGGCTTTGTTTCATTCCTTACTATATTCCCAAAGCCTAGATCAGAGCTTAGCTTGTGGTATGTAGTACGGGCTGAATTGTGTCCCTCAAAATTCATACCTTCAAGTCTTAGCCCTCAGGTACCTCAGAATGTGACTATATTTGGAGATAGGGTCTTTACAGGATCATTATGTTAAAATGAGGTCATTAGGATGAACCCTAATCCAATATGACTTGTCCCCTTATAAGAAGAGGCAATTTAGATACAGAGACAGATGGAAGGAAGATGATACGAAGACAGAGGGAGAAGACAGCCATGCACAAGCCAAGGAGAGAGGCGTGGAGCAGATCCCTAGTTCACAGCCCTGAGAAGGCACTAACCCTGCCAGCACCTGACTCAGACTCGCAGCTTCCAGAACTCTTACAAAGTCCTTTCTGTTGGCTAAGCCACCCAGTCTGTGGTACTTTGTTAGCAGTAGCTTTAGCAGACTAATAAAGTACACATACTTACTAAATATTTGTTAAATTAGTAAGTGGTATGGAACATTTTTGTAAGGACAAAAGGTAGTGACAGTGTTAAACATTGATCTGGAAAAAGGACATGGATGACAACTTCTCAACAGAAACTTAAAGTTGACATGGAAACACGGGATTGACTTGGGTGCAGCCTGTGCATGCTGCTGGGAGCTCTAACCTGATGAATACAGAGCACCCAATACATTAAGTCTCGGAGGTAATTCCATCTCTTGGTAGTTTCATCACTGCTACTTGGGGCTTAATTCTCACCACCAAAAAAGAGAAGATCTGGGTAAGTGATGGTGATCTGAATGCTAAAGGAAGTGACTGTCATTGAGGTTTGTGATGGTGAAGGATGCTGGTTATTATCAGACGTACGAGTATACCCTGAACTTGGGGACATCAGACTGAAAACTATGAAGGAAAAAGACAGGTATTAGCTTCATTATGAAGAACAGTAACTCGGCAGAAACACAAGTGGGTCTGAAAACATGTAACTTTGACACTGCGATTACGACTGACATCAATGAAGATGCATAGAAGAGCTCAGATAAAGGATCCACAGGTAGCATAATCACAGAACACAGAGGGAGGGACACAGGGCTACGAATGAACACAACAACGTGGCCTAAATCAATAAGACGAGTGTTAGGAAACCCGCAGACAAGAAGGCACCCCAAAACGCTAAGGACAGCAACATTCTGATTTTGATTTAACATGTTGGAGACACAAAAACAAGGAATATTTCTGACCTGCCTAAAACCTGCTTCTTGCAGCAGATGGCAGAATGTTAACTGCCAAGAACCAAGGGAAATAGAAATGCTCAAGTCCTATTGTATTTCCACATTCTTCACCCACAAAAATACGTTCAAAATTGGAAAGCCCGAATCAGCAGCATTAAAAGGGCATTGCAATTCATACTAGGTCAGGGTAGTAAATGAAGAATTAATAGTTTTTAATGCAGTCAAATTCCGTACCTGGATGAATCACATCCCAGGACTGTGAGGAGATAAGCAGTTGGATGCCAGACTGTTAGTCACTTCTGAGGAATAATGGTGACTGACAGAAACAAGACATACAGAGATGCACGATGCTGGATCGGTTTTCCAAAATGGGAAAAGATGATTTCTAAAAATTTTGCATGATTGAGCTGACCATTGATTCTTAAAAAATATTTTTATTAAAATATAGGTAATATAGAATATTATATCACTTTCAAGTATACACTGTAGTTATTCAACATTTGGATACTTAAAGAAGTCATCACCATGATAAATCCAGCAACCACCTGACGTGGTACCATGCTGTCACAGTATTATTGGCTATGCTCACTATGGTATACATTACATCCGCATGACTTAGACTTATTTCTTTTATACCTGGAAATTTAAACCTCTTATTCCCTTTTACCTTTTTCCCACCTTTGTAAAATTTTCATTTACAGTTGAAATTCAATATTATTTTATATTAATTTCAGTTGTACAGCATAGTGGTTAGACATTTATATAATTTAGGAAGTGATCTCCCTGATAAGTCTAATACCCACCTGGAACTATACATAGTTATTACCATATTATTGACTATATTCCTTATGCTTTATTTTATATCCCCTGACTATTTTGTGATTACCAATTTTTACTTCTTAATTTTTTCATCTTTTCATCCTACCCCCCAACACCCCTTCGAACTATCACCCCAATAAATCTAATACCTATCTGATACCATAGTTATTACAATATTATTGACTGTATCCCCATGCTATATTCTATATCCCCATAACTACTTTGTGACAACCAATTTGTAATTCTTAATCCCTTCCCATTCCACCCCCCCACAAGACCCCTCCCATTTGGCAACCATCAAAATGTTCTCTGTAATGAGTGTGTTTATGTTTTGGTTCTTTAATTTGCTTTTTAGATTCCACATATAAGCAAAAATCACATTGTGTCTGTCTTTCTCTGTCTGACACATTCCAGGCCCATCCATACTGCCACAGATGACAAGAAAGAACCTATTCCTTTCCATGGCCCAGCAATGTTCCACTGGATATATGTACCACCTCCTCTTTATCCATTCATCCATAGATAGAACACTAGGCTGCCTCCACATCTTGGCAGTCATAACAATGGTGCAATACACACACGGAAGCACATGTCTCTCAAAGTAGCACTTTTTTGGATAAATACTCAGAAGTGGGATTACTGGGTCCTTCTTTGTCTCTTGTTATAGCCTGTGTTTTAAAGTCGATTTTGTCTGGTATAAGTATTGCAACCCTAGCTTTTTTAAAATTTTATTTTCATTTTCATGAAATATCTTTTTCCATTTCTTAGCTTTTAGTCTGTGTGAATCTTTCAATCTGAAGTGAGTCTCTTATAGGCAGCATATGTAGGAGTCTTGTTTTATTATCCATTCAGCCACCTTGCCACCCTATCTTTTGATTAGAACATACAATCCATTTACATTAAAAATAATTATTCATAGATATGTAGTTATTGCCATTTTATTATTCATATATTTGTCTTTTTTCTTCTTCTTCTTAAAGAAGTTTCTCTAACATTTCTTATAATACTGGTTTGGTGGTGATGAAATCCTTTAGCTTTTTCTTGCCCGAGAAGCTCTTTATCGGTCCTTAAATTCTAATTGATAACTTTGCTGGGTAGAGTAATTTTGCTTGTAGTCCTTGCTTTTCTTCACTTTGAATACTTTCTGCCAAAGTCTTCTGGCCTGCAAAGTTTCTGTTGAGAAATCAGCTGACAGTCTCATGGGAGCTTCCTTATAGAAAACTAAAATGCTTTTCTCTTGCTGCTTTTGATTCTTTCTTTGTCTTTAAGTTAACCTTTGACATTTTAATTGTCATATGTCTTGGTGTGGACCTATTTGGGTTCATCTCGTTTGGGACTCTCTGTACTTTCTGGGCTTGTGTGTCTATTTTCTTCACCAAGTTAAGGAAGTTTTTCAGTCATTATTTCTTCAAATAGGTTATCAGTTCCTTGGTCTCTCTTCTTCTGGTGCCCTTATGATGTGAATGTTGGTATATTTGAAGTTGTCCCAGAGTCCCCTTAAACTATCTTCAGTTTTTTGGATTCTTTTTTCTTTTTTCTGTTCTGATTGGGTGTTTTCCGCTACCTTGTTGTCTGCTTCATCTAATTTACTGTCAATTATCTCTAATGTATTTTTCATTTAATACTTAATTTCTGACTGATTCTTTCTTATGTTTTTATGTTCTTTTTTTTTTTTTTTCTTTTTCTTTTTGGTATGTGGGTAGCTCCCTGGCTGGGAATCGAACCCAGGCCGCAGCACTGACAGCACCAGCGCTGAAATCTTAAGCCACTACACCATCAGGGAACTCCCATTTTTATGTTCATTTTAATGTTCCCTATCTCTTTATTAAAGTTCTTTCTGAGGTCATTGAGCATCCTTATAACCAGTGTTTTGAACTCTGCATTTGATAGATTGCTTGTCTCCATTTTGTTTAGTTCTTTTTCTGGAGCTTCGTTTGTTCTTTTATTTGGGACATGTTTCTTTGTCTCACCCATTTGGCTGCCTCCCTGTGTTTGCTTCTGTGTGTTAGGTAAGGCTGCTAAGTCTTCTGGTCTTAGTAGAGTGGCCTTATGTAGTAGGTATCCCATGGAGCCTACTGGCACAATCTCCATGGTCCCCTGAGCTGGGGGCGTAGGTTGTGTCTCTTGTCTATGGTCATGTGTACTCTTTTGTTATAGGTGAGCCTTGGTTGCTGTTTGGATGTCAGTGGGAGGGAATGACTCTCAGTCTAATCGGTTGTGAGGACTGGCTGTGACTGCGGTGGAGGAGCTGTGGTACAGGGGCTGATCTATGGAGTAGGATTTGCTTTAGCAGAGTTCTGGTGCCTGTCCAGTCTGCCTTTGGGTGTGTGGTCCTTGGAGACAGCCAGGTGATACTCTGACTTGGTCAGAATCTGGCCATAAGCATGCCAGCCCCAAGGCCTCCTGGGAGGGGCCTTGCTGCAGGTCAAGTTCAAGCACAGCCTATGCCTTGCTCAGGGATACCTTGCCTAAGCCACGAAGCAATCTGCAGACGGTCATCACCCATGCTGGGCTTGGAGGTGCCTAGAGAGGTCAAGCTGTGAACTGAGGCTGGCTGCCACTGGTGCCAGGTATAGGCTGCTCACCAAGAAGTATGGGACACACCGAAGCCAGGTGCTGCTTGTTTGGGTTTGTGAATCGTCGAGATAATTTTAGGAAAGTGGCAGCCTGAGTCAAGCCAGGGCACTTGTATGGAAAAGCCACTGGAAGCAGCTTGGGCGGGGTGGATCTCAGGGAATTATCAGGGCAGGGCAAACAGTGTTAGCCAGTTTAATTGAGACTCAGATATGGTAGCCGCCTGTGTCTACATGCTGGGAGTGGGGAGGGCTCAACAAAGAAACGATGTCTTCTGTCAGCACTTCTGTCTGTGAGAAATGCTCCTTTAGGCCTCACCCTGAAGCCAGACAACTGAGTTTCTCCCTGTATGTCCCTAGTGTCTTTGGAGTTGCTGCCTCAGCACTGGAGCTCAGAGTGAGAGAGTCTGTTAGGGAGTAAGTCCATGCATGGGCCCTTTAAGAGGAGCACATGGGACTCCAGCCATTCTGTCTTACCCAGCTACAATTTCCATTGGTTTTCACAGTCAGAAGTTGTGGGAACTTTTCTCCCTGGCAGTAGAAACCTGAGATAGGGTGCCTGGTGTGGAGCTGGGACTGCTTGCTCTTCTGGGGGTGGGGAAACTTCTGCAGCAGAAGACATGTGGCTGTGGGACCAGCCCATTCTGTGTCTCTGCCTCTCCTATCAGTATCCAGGTGACTTCCTCTGCACATCCTTAGTTGTAGGGCTTCGGTTCATCTAGACTTCAGGCAGTTCTCAGTGACGTTTGTTCCATAGTTTAGTTGTAATTAATGTAGTCCTGAAAAGAGGCAAACACAGCATTTACCTACTCCACCATCTTGACAGAAAATCCACAGCCATTGATTTTTATTAATAGACAGAATATTGAACAGATGATTTGTAAATACTTCAAAAAGAAAGTGGTAGTCATTAGCTAGCATCCATGGTCACTATCTACCATTGCATGTATTTTCATGACATCCATGTCACTAAAAGGATGCCAAATAAGCTTATTGTCTTTATGGAAAATTTACCAACAGGTAGATCAGGGGAGCCTTGGAGACATTCTTGATCCTGATTTTATTAAGATATTTGTGTCCGATGATACCCATTTTTAATGCCTGATGGTAAGTCATTCCCTCAACTGCAGCATGACCTGAGGTGAACTTCCAAGCTTCATAAAAGCTTTTCCCTTTATGTCTTAAAGGGACCACCAAACCAAGTAGTTTTCTTAGATGGAATCCTCTTAGTGATCCTTCATGCTTTGTTCTTTTCCTTCCCTGGACTCTTGTGACAACATCTTACCTCTCTCTCACCATTCTGGGTCATACTCTGTGCAGCTTCCAGAGTCATCTAAAATTAGATCTGACTGTGCATAGAACTTTGCTGGCTCTTGGACAAACATAGGATAAAGTCCTAGCATCTAACACAAAACCCTTCACATTCTGCTTCTGGGAGAGCACTGCCTACAATGTACGCGTTTGCTCCACTGAATTGTTGGTTATTCTCATTTCAACTCAGAAGTGCTATTTTTTTGTTTACGATGACTGATTTTCTTTTCTGTCTGGCAAACTCCCACTCATACTTCAGACTTAAGCCCAGCCAATATTACCTGTGTGTTGTAGGAAAAAACTACATCTTCTCTGCAAATTTACCTCTAGACCTGAACCAGTGAAAACCCCTCTCCCTCGATCATGCTTCGTACTCTTGATTGTCCTAGGACTGGAGCTTTTACACCTTGGCCTTGCACATGACTGAGTGCCCCAGTTGTGGGTTCTGACCATTGTCTCCTGCTGCCTCCCTCTTTCTGCATTTGTCTACAGATCTCAGGGACTATAAGCCATCAAGCCCCAGGCACCGTCCCTGAAAGCGTCAGGTAAAGATGGGATAGCTTTTGTCAAGATCACTGTAAAGACAACTGTTGCATTAAGTGGAAGGTTTACTAAATCACCTTTCAGATCTTCACCAGCTCTAAGAATTGGTGATCTTAAAGGATAACATGTTTATTTTTTTCTTATACAGCTATATTCCCTTGATTTAGCTGCAAGTCTTTGTCATTTGTATATGTGTTTTGGGCTGACATTAAATTTTTTTGTGGATTTGTTTGAAATAAATGGGTTATTACTTGCTGCTTGGATGGTTTTCAGCTTACATGGATTATTCTGGCTTCGATATTTGTGTTGGCAGAGAAAAATCCCTGATTAACACTATGACACAAACTTGGTTTTCCCATGTATTATTCTCTTTCCTCCATAGAAGTAGCATTTTGAGCTAGATGCACAGCAGCCTCTCTGACCTTCCAGCCTCCTTGGCGTTGGGTGTGACTGAGTTCTAAACATGAGAAGTGTGATCAGTGAAACTTCTGTGTGTCCTTACATGGATATGGCATGCCTGCCTTCTTGCTTTCCCCTTTCTCTAGTAACTGCAATGCAGATATGGCGGCAAGGCTTCTTGGACTATAGAAGCCAGTGCAGTACTCCATGGATGGACAAGTGACAACATAGAGGGAGACTGGATATCCCTGTGGGCAGCCTCTTCTATAGGAGCCCAATTTGTGAGAGGAAAACCTTCAATCATGTTTAAGCCACTATTATTTTGGATCTTCCTCTTGTCGGTCAATTTAAAACTGCATCCTAAAAAAGAAATAAAACTGGTTTGTCTTTTTTCATAATCCTATAGTTAAATACCTTATCTTCTGTGTATCATATTGGTAATTGCTGTTTAGATATGTAAACAAATAGAGCTACATGTTGAAAGTGGATTAGATTGATGGGATCTGGAGTCTGAGCAATGATTTTAAAATAAAGGAGCTGGGCATGTGGACAAGAAGAGAAGAAAATGGAGCAGGCGTTTATTGAGCATCTAGTATATACCAAGTACTAGCCATGTGCTTTAGCTATGACACCGCATTTAACCCCTGACTTAAAGTATGGTTATCCCCATTCTGTTGCTGAGAAAACTGAGATGTAGCAGGAGAGTTTGGCCACTAGCTAATAAGGGTAGAAGTAGATTTAGCCACAGGTCTGATCTCAAAGCCTGGTTTTCTCCTTCTGTGCTAGGGGAGGGCATGGTGTGAGAGTTATGAAAGTGGCAGAGATCTGGAGGGGCACATCATGGGAGCTCACCAAGGGGTCCTATTTAGTTGAGGGCCTTCTGGGGAAAATGATACAAGTGACTTTTGACTTAAGGATAGACCTAAGGATGCTATACTTCCTCCAGCAGGAGACAGGAAACTTACTTTAAATTAGGAGAATTAAGGCACCTGGACTCTGTCCTTAGGTCCTTGTACATGCTCAGTGGAGAGGGGGCACTTTTAAGCACAATACAGGCATTTGGGTTCAAATATTCTCAAATATTTTCTCATCCAGGTCCCTGGAAGAGGGGGCAATAAAAATGGAGAGGAAGGGCTCATTGGGGAGTTTCATATACAGCAAAATGTACTTCAAGACCAGACTGAGGGAGAGACCCTCCTGCAACTCTCAGGACTGGCCTGGGAGCCTCATATTTTATATAATCCAGGAGCATAGAAGATACGGTTAGAGAAAAGCGCCACCACGTGGTCGAGGGAAGAATAGCAGTAGCGGGGAAGGTAGCCCGCAGGAGTGGAGGCTCCGCTTGCCGGAGACGTGGGGAATGGTGGGGAAGAGGAGGTGAAAGGAGGGTGGACAAAGGCTTGTTTTTTCTAGTACAGTACTGACGACATTTCAGTGTAGCCTGAGGAAATAAGGATTCTTAGCTTTTAGCCATCATTTCCCTGCCTTGGGAAGAGAAGTGTATTATACTTGTAAAAGCTGGAGAAGGTCCAAGTTAGAGATAGTAGAAGCAAAGTCTTTAGACAACCAAGAAAACTTGAATTGTTGCTTGTCACCTGAGACCCATGGGCCATAACCAGCAACGCTTGATTGGCTCAGGAAGTTTAGGAGAGATCTGCCTTGAGTTTGGGGAGTGGCAGGGACAGAGGTGAAGATGGGAACCAGCCCTGGAGGATTGTGTCCCCGGAGGCCCATCAGTTGGCTAAAGTGACAGCGCCCTGGTTTCTGCAGCTCAGGGTCTCTAATCTGAGTGGTTCAAAGCTGGGCTCCAACTGCACGTGTGGCTGGTATTGCTGACCTGGGCGTAGTGTATAACGTTTTATAACCTCATGCTCTAGGAAAGTAACCTTGTGATTTTCTTAGAGCCAAGACGAACATTGTGGTCTTTCTCACCCCTGAGGAGAAAAGAATGGTGACATGCATTAGAGATGTCAGTTGGGGAGCCTGCTGGCCCTCATTCTTTCCTCAGCATAACGGTGCTACTTGTGACCACTGCTCAGGAGACGCCCCAGTAGACTGTGCGATCCTGTTCTCCTCCCCGTCCCTGCCTACCCTGTAAGTATTATTAGGACAAAGGGGGGCACGTGACCCGAGATTGGCTGGGGACCTATTAGACTATTGAGCTGGGAGCTGGCTGTGCCATTTTTATCGCTTCTTTCAAGTATTTGAACTAGAAAACACCGAGAACACGAGATAGTTGGTGAGTAGAGCTGAAGCTGAAAGGATGGATAGAGGGCCAGGGGGCGGAGTTGGCTCCATGGTGTCAGGGTCCATGTGGGACTATGAGGGAGAGGACGAGTCCTTGTCAGTGAGGGTCCGTGAGGGGGCTGGCAAAGGCTGTCTGCCAGAGAGACTCTATGGCCTGTGGGAAGTGCTGGAGATGGTCGATGGTCCTTAGGAATGCCTGAGTGTCCAATGGCTTCCTGGTTTTGTCCCAGTTCTAGTTCCACTCTGCGTCTGTGCCTGTAAACAAACTCATTTCTTGAGGCAAATTGAATGAGTCTCTTTCTTGCAGTAGAAAGAGCTGGGATCAAGCTGAGATGAAGGGAAAGACAGGAGCTGCTGCGATCATGGGTCAGGAAGTCCTCCATGGCCTTAAATGAGCACACATCCCTCACATGGTGATTCTGACATCGGTACAGAGCTGCCGAGCTCAGAGACCTGTAGACATCGCACAATAAAGATTTCACTGGTCCTTATCATGACTGGAGAGGAGAGGAGGGCAAGCGTTATTATCGGCCTCATTTTATGCTCAGGGATTTAATGACTTAGCTCAGGGCCTGTAAATGATCATGGGCAGGGATTGTGCTTGAACATAGATATTTCAACTCCAACTCCAACTTGATTTTTATCAGAACTGCATGAAAACTTGTGGTACTCCATGCCTGAGCCTCAGCCTTTGACATTCCGAGGCAGTAAACCTGGGGGATGGGCCTGAGCACCTAAAGGTCCCCAGGCAGTGTGAGGGGCGGTTCTTGCTGAGAATGGGCAGTGCAGGCTCTCACGGCTCCCTTGTGGTGGTTCCCACGAGCTGGCTCACAACTGTCGGTACTGAGGCAATTCCTTAGGATGGAGCGAGATGTTGAGAAATTATTTTTCACTCAGCACATTGACTGTGTCTAGAGAAAGACTGGAACTACAGTGGTGTCAAGGGTTGATTTGGGACCATTCACCCCCATAATCTCCGTGAACTGTTCCTTCTTTGACAGGGACCATTAAAGCAGTGTTGTATGTTATGTGGACTATAGGTTTAGAAAAATTTTCTATTTTTGAAAACTGATTTGGAATGTATAATCCAACCCCCAATCGTGGACTTTCTATGTAAATGCAGCTTTAAAGCCAGCCCCTTGGTTCCTTTTTCCGCGTCTGTGTGGGAATTCTGAAGCTGTCATGAAGGCTTACATGTGATTCAGAAAAAGGAGTTCTTTCTTTTTTGGGGGAGGGGGAGGGTAATTCCCTGGCCGGGAATCAAACTGAGGCCACAGTGCTAACAGCACCTGCTGAAGCCTTAGCCACTACACCACCAGGGAGGGGTTATTTCAACAGTGAGTGAAAAGATAGATAACTTTTGAGAGACTTTGAGGGGTTTCCTGGCGATCGGCCTTTCATGATCTGACACCAGGCTGGTGCTCCGAAGCCCTGGGGCCCTGCCTGGGCAGAGGCTGTGGGACAGTACCTTGTGAGTCCCTTCCTTTTAAGGCCTGGTGCCAGAATGCAGTGCCCAATGAAGACAAGAGGACCATAAGAAGTACAAAGAGACTGGCCATTTGGATCTTTCTTCGTGAGCTCTGACTTTTACCACTCTATTGCCATTTACCTACCGTGGTGTGCACCGGCGTCTTAAATTTCAGTGAGGGGTTTCCAGCAAGAGAAACTTCTGGTTGGGTCACTGTGGCAGCTGTGTAGAGTGGGGGTGTTCAATCTTTTGGCTTCCCTGGGCCACACTGGAAGAAGAAGAGTTGTCTTGGGCCACACATAAAATACACTAATACTGTTACTTTTAGCTGATGAGCTAAAAAATAAAAAAGGTCCGTGCATAATTTTTGTAATGTTTTAAGAAAGTTTATGGATGGCTGATGGGCTGCATTCAAAGCTGTCTTGGGCTGAATGCGGCCTGTGGGCCATGGGTTGGACAAGCTTGGTGTAGAGGATGAAAATGAGGGGTGCTATTGAATGTATTGCCATCACGGGATGGAATGGTCTTTCTGCAATGTTCTGAGAAGAGCTGCTAAGACTAGTCGTAACCTACTGACCAGGCATCATCCTCAGTGAGCAAAGCAGGAAGAGAATAGGGCTCTCAGTGTCCTTGGAGGCCTTGAGGGACCGCAGAGACTGGGGACTGGGATGGGTAACCCCAGTGGGCCTTCCATTGCTGGTGTTGGCTACGGTGACTGAGGACCATGGGATGTTTGCCTTGACCTTTCCAAAGCCCAAGTGGTGCTGGCCATGAAGAAAGGCACAGCGGCCCCGAAGTCTCCAGGGCTGTTCCTCGTGAGAGCAGTAAATCCTCTTCGAGAAGAGGGGAGAGAAAGCTGCATTGGGCAAGTGGAAAGATGCCGTTTTTATCCCCTCTTTAAAGGTTTAGTTTAAAAAAAATTCAGTGTCTATTTTCTGCAGTTGCCTTAATTAGGAGAATCACTAAAGCTGTGCTTCCCACAGCTTTCCTTGTGGTTTGTGCGCTCCCTGGGTAATCCATTAAGTTTTACGGCATTAGCGGGGATTTGAAGCCCTAGATTCAATCAATAGTCATTTCTCCTGTATCAGCACTTTGGCCCAGTGCTCTGTATGTTAAGCAGTGTTTTAGTGCATCGTCTGACCTTTACCTCTTAGACCGTGCTTCCTAATTATAACTTCTCCTGTTTGACCATGATATACATCTAAGGTCAAAGGCTATTAATAGCACTTGTGTATTTCGCCCAAAGGATCACAGGAAACACCCCAGTGTGTGGAAGTCAGGATGGTCCATGCGTTCGGATCTGGGTAGAATTCAGACAGGCAGCCTGTGCCTCCTGACATAATCTTTTTATTTATTTTAAATATTAAATGATCCCAAATACACTGTTTAGGATTCTGACTCACTCCTGGTGCAATTCAAGTTTTGGACACGCTAAGCCATCAGGTATGAGGACAATCATTTGACTTCTCATTACATTCACATTTTCCTACTGAAACGCTCCACTGATAACCACACTGTCTGTCTTATTGATGCACTGTCTTCTAATGGCAGAAGTCTAAATCTGAAGGAACCCACTTCCTGTCTCCTCTCATGGAGATTGGCTTCCTCTCGTTGCAAGCAGTGCCTGTCAGCTTTGAAAGTGTTCAGGCCCCTGCACTGTTGGTCAGCAGATCTGCATCTGAGAGGACACGAGAGGTCTCATCCATGTGGCCTCTGTCCCCTCTCTGAGTCAAATCAGAAGAAATTCTAACAGACTTGGCAGCTAATTGACTTTGTTTATTTCTAGAAAAACTTCTCAGTATGAGTCAGATCTGAGAGTTTGATGGGTCACCTTATTCTCAGTAGCTCTGACATGAGAATTTTGCTTGTGGGTGTGCATCAAGTCCCAGCAAGACAATGTTTTGAGATGCAATAATAATCTGATGGAGCCTCCATCTCTCTTCTCTGTGGCTTCTTTTGCTTCCAAGGCCAGACGGCTGCTTTCTCTGTGAAAGCTCTTCCCTTAGAATCTTAATAAAATTACTCTCCTCAACCTTCCTCTGCCTCAGGGCTTTAGTTCAGAGTGCAAAGCCCAGAGCTTGACCTGCAGCGGCAAAAACAACTCGTTGCACTGGGAACGTTCTCATTACTTCCCTCCCAGGTCTACCCCAGTGCCTTAATTAGTGTATTCTCTCAGTGGCATTTCTCATGCTGATAACTTTGGATGCTTGCATCCTAGGCTGAATCAGGGCATTCACTATAAACAAAAAATATTGGGAAGTGGGAGAGGGAAGATCAGCTCTGTGACCTTAAACAGGTTTTTAAAATATCTCTAAGCCTTGTATTATTTATGTCTAAAATGAAGATAATAGGAATAGATTGTTGAGAAGATTCAGTGAAGCAGCTTCTATAAAACACTCCGCAGTGTTAAGAACTGTGAAAGGTCTGAGGTTTTACCCTACTTAGAAGCTAACAAGTTAGTCTGCTATGGTTTCTTGGATGCTGGCAAAGGACACAAGACTCCTGGGTCACAGACAAATCATTTTATTACTCACAGCAATAGCAATAGGCAGAGGACCAGCAATTATGCTAGCTACCTGAGCTCCACTTTCCACAGGGCAAAGCCGCAAGATCTGGGTGACGCCTGCTCACGAAATGGGTTTGTTACAGATGGAAACTCTGATCTTGGGCAACTTCCATGTTTTAGAATGGGCAGTAAGTAAATCTGCTCCTTCATTCTGGGGGAAGACCATCTCTATTTCCCAAGACTGTTGGCTATATTATACAAGCATCCTTGAAAAGACAGTCCAGGAAAAGGTAGTCAGGTCTCTGTTCACAAAATGTGAAGAGCCCCATTTGCAAGAGACTGATTGACAATTGTCTCCCAATGCACAGTACCTGGCTGAGAGGAGCCCAGTGAATTTTAGTTGTTTTTGTTGTTGATAAAGTACTTAATGTAGTCCCTAGCATACAATAAGTACTCAGGAAAATGGTAGCTATTAGAAGCTGGATGTTTACTTGAAAATAATGGAACTCAATTTCAGCCAGTGAGCAAGTTAATATATATTCAGAACTTACCTCAAAACCTGATACACAATAGATATTTAGTATGTATCACTGAAGGAATAAATAGTATTTCAAAGTGAGGATATTTTGAAAATTGCACTAACCAAAGATAAGATGTGATTAGCCCCTGCAAACCATGTAGTTTTTGGTCTCTCCCCTTCTATTATTTACTGTTGACCCTCAAACAATGTGAAGCTCAGGAATATAGACCACATGTGCAGTTGAAAATGCACACATGACAACTTAAGTCAGCATTCCACTCATTTGGATTTCCAACCGCTGGTTGAAAAAAAAGTTTAGTTTTTGTAGAAGTGAACTTGCACAGTTCCAGCTGTGTTGTTTAAGGCTCAAGCATAACTCTTTTTCACAATATTTTGGAATGATTTGAATGATGAAGAGAAAAATAAATAAAATGTGTAGAATCTTCGCATTTTGATTTTAGCTAAGACTTATTCTTCATTCCCACCATATGCTATATTACCTTGCAGAAAAGATGAAGTATTTAGGATTTTAAATTCCTCTTCATATTCTGGTGTTCCCCTCTCAAATGGTGAAACGTATCTCTTGCCATGCTCTTGTGAAAGTTCTGAGAGCATTAAAATGGCTAAAAAGGTAAACAGCCAGAGAGCAGAGAATTAAAAATAGAAATAAGCGTAACACACAAACTGGATAAGCAGCTCTAGAATAAGTTAGAAGTTGATGTAAACACAGGACTAGTCCTCCTGTTTTTCCCATGGCAGTTTACCAAAATCCACGTTCATTTCACAATAGGAAATGGTTCACCAAGTCCCCCCTAGGCATAAATCTTCTAACTTCTGAAATGCAAATCTCTAAGGAAAACTCAGGAGTCACATGAAACCGATGGCTCAGGCCTGCTCGGCGTTTCCCACTGCCTGGATGGAGAAGGGGCCCTTGTGGCTGGATATCAGGAAGGAGTTGGAGGCTGAGGATGGAGGGTGGAGAGTGGGCGGGCTGTGGGGTGAGGGGTGTGTGGGGCGGAGGGAGGAAGGGGAGGGCACTGGGCTGTATTTCTCCCCAGGGCCCTCCCCTGTGCCCCTGAGTAGGTCTTTCTGCCTCCCCATGCTTTCCTTCCCCCCCTGCAAATTGGGGGGCATACTGCTTTGCTGCAGGCTTTAGTAGATACGGGGAGGCAGAGCTCAGCAGGCCACACTGACCATACAGATTTGCATTCACAAGGTCATCGTACCGGGCTGCTGTCTGTCGGTTAGATTTTTTTTCTTGGCGGGGTTTTCTGAGGCAAGTAATGAATAAAAAAGTAATAATGTGCTGTGTACCACCTGCTGTTCTTTAGACTATAGTTAAATTTCCCCTGGTAATTTCTTTTCCATTAATCCCTTTTTCTCTGTTAGGATATCTTTGGAAAATTGCTGACTTGGCAGCTGAAAATATTTTCTTGGCAGGTCCTTTGAAAGTGTAATTGTATTAAAGTGCCTTTTTGTTATCTTTGCCTTTAAATAACTTTTTGTTTTTTGCGGTTTTTTTTTTTGCTCTCTGTTGGAGAAAGAAGAATAAAATAAATGGCGCATCTCTATTCTCCACACATCATTATTTTTGAACCTTTGGAGACCAGTGAAATTCTCCATTGTGAGGGATTTTAGCCATAAATCAACAATGTGTCAGGAAGCATTAGTGAGGCACAATATGAGGTGCATATGCAGATGGGTCTAGTGTCTGCTGGATGGTCACCAAGCACAAATGAGCTGTCAGCAAACAGCTCCAGAAACAAGAGCTTTTAATGCCTACCAGCCCCAGCCCCACGCATGTAGGCTCCGCGGACACAAATACAGTGTGCCAATTACCGTAATACTTTCCGACCATGGCTTAGCAAGGAATACAAAATTGTACGTTTGAAATTTTGTGGAGTCACTATTTCAAAATTGATTTTTAGACAGTGTTTCCTTGTGATTCTTTTTCCCCCATTGAGAATTTGGGGTTAGGAAGTGCAGTATATTTCTCTTGATAGCTCCCTGGAATAAATAAAAAGAAAATTGGAGGCCAATTTCTGGTTGGCCTCAAGGTCTCTCCCCCATATCTGGGCTCATTTTGTCCCACCTCTCCGGGTGTGTAGCTTGGCCTGTGATCCTGCAGGAGAGAAACACAGAATTACAGAATTGGAGAGCTGCAAATGGCCCGCCCTCGCCTGTAAGTCATCCCGGCCTCACAGGGCAAAGGGCTTCGGCTCTTGATGGGACCCAAGGAAATGATTCCAGTGCTTTTCTCAGGCCTCACAGCTCAGGGTCCCCACAGAGAAGTGATTTTTCCACCCGGCAGCCTGTACCTGATGGGAGCACTGACAAAGCAGTGGCAGGGCAGAAGCCCGGGGAAAACCCACTCGAGCTTTGCATTGCTTACAAAATACTGAATTGCTAAATGCTAACGGAGATTGCTTCCATTTCCTGCTCTCCAGCTGACAAGAAACAAAGGCACCCTCAAATAGAGGGCGGAATTAGAATTGGGGGTTGGAATGAGGAGGCAGTTGGAGACTGCATCAAAAAGCAGGGGGGCCAAGCCTTCGGCTGTGGGCAGCTAAGATGTGGGGTGTGAGTTTCTCATTCTACCCTATGTTCTGGTGCAGTTACTCGGCTAAAAGGAATATTTCATTAATAATCTCCCCATCTCAAGGTCCTTAACTTAATCACCTCTGCCAAGTCCATTTTTCCATGTAGAGCAATGTATGCATAGGTTTGGGAGTTTAGGGGTGTAGAGAGTTTTGGGAGACTATTACTCAGGCCACCCATCCCTTCCTGGTGGTTAGATATGCACTTCTCTTTGAACGTAAACATTATCTGTCTCTCCTTTATTATAGGCTGACCGACCAGACATACTGTTTTAAATGGAATAGTACCATTGTTTTCTGTCCTGCTTAAAACGGTGCGTCTGGTCAGCCCACTTTATAGTTAAACGAAGGAACGAGAGTGGAAGAAGCCGTGCCCTTTTATTCTTCTTTGGTGAGGTGGTGAGGCTAGCGAGGAGCCCGGCGAACAGGCTTTGAAATGTTTGCTAGAATTTTAGTCATCACCTTGAGTGCCGACAGGCAGCTTCCCAGGAGGACAGGTAGCTTGCCTAGCCCGGAGGCCAGGGGGCCGTGCAGACATGCACAGGCATTCTTTTAGCTTCTGATGAAATAACTGGGTATCATTATCCCTAAGTACAATTTCTCTGATTAATCGTAATGCATGTAAGCACAACTGCATAGTCTATACAAAATTCTTCCACTGTTGTTGCAAGGGGACAGCAACGACATTCCCTTGAGCCAGTTCCGATAAACACCAGGAAGAAGTAATTTATTTATTCATTTACTTACTGCAGACTCAGTGGGGAGCCTTTTTCGACATGAGGCTTTCCATTTTCAAAGGCATAATGGTACAATAAGTGGAGGCTCCCTGCTGCTCTGACTAGGATTCTTCTTGTTTGTTTTTGTTACAGAGTTAGGACTATCGAAACAATTCCAGAAAGCTCTTTTCTTTGGACAGTATCTCCAAGTAGCTCTCTCAAGCCCATTGAGTTCAGCTCTCTGGTATACAAGGTAGCTATAAAGCAAACATTTTCTTACGTAAAAATCTATTTTTCCCCAGACGTGTAGAATTGACTTTCTCATGTGTCGCCGAACGACTTCTCATTAGAATTTTTTTGTTGAACATCGAACAAAGCAGAATGCTTTACCCATACTACCGGTCCTATTAACAGAATCCCAAAGTCGCTCCAACAAAGTGATCATCTAGTGACCTCTGCAGCTACCAAGTGTCCCCACCGGACAGACTTACCCGTGTTGACCTGGCTGTGCCCCCCACCCCCATCTCAGCCTGACTCCCCACATTTTATGAATCCTTTGTCTCTTACAAAATCAATTTCATTGTGTTATAATTTACACGACATATCTGTGTAACCACCATGACAATTAAGGGAGAGAACCTTTGCACTGATGTAAAAGTTTCCTTACTCTCCTTTGGCGATCAGTTCTTTACCTGCCTCCAGCCCCACGCAAGCACCGATCTTTCTGTCACTGTAGATTCGTTTGCCTCTTGCAGAACTTCGTATCAATGGCATCATGCCATCTACACTATGCTGTGTCTAGCTTTCTTTTTTAAACTCAGCATAATGTTTTTAAGATTCATTCATTTGTTGTGTACATTAGTCACTTGTTCCTTTTTATTGCTGACTCATGTTCTATGCCTGCTCACACAAACTGTGAATATTTGGGTTGTTTCCAGTTTTTGGCAACTATGAATGTTTGTACAGGACAATGAGGGCATGCGGTGTTTAGCTTTCTTTTCTTTCCCTTTATTATTATTATTTTGAGTAAATACCAAGGAGTGGAATTGCTGTGCCCAAAGTAAATACACATTTAATTTCAAAGCAGCCGTACCATCTTACGTTCATACAAGCACGGTCTGAGAATTCCAGTTGTTCCACGTGCTTGCCGGGGGTGGGTGTTAAAGTCTTTTGAATTTTCACCATTCAAATGAGTGTGCAGTGAGATCTCATTATGATTTTATCCTCCTTTTTCATTGTTTCCTTCCATTTTCTTTCCGCTGTTCTGGTTGGTCGCTTTCCAGTGGGTACACCACCGATCCATTCTGTGTTAGCTAATCTGCCACTGTGCTTTTTCTCTCAGTTATGGGGTTCCTCGGGTCTGCTTGGTTCTTTATTACACTCTCTGATTCTTTGTTGAAGTTCTCCCCAAGTTCCTCTCGCCTACTCTCAAGTTTGGTGAGCACCCTTATGACCTTTGAATTCATCCTTTGAATTCCTTATCAGACAAATGAAATATCTCTGTTTCATTAGAGTTTCTTTCTTTCTTTTTTCCTGGAGGTTTTTCTTGTTCCTTCATTTGAGAAAGAGTCTACTTTTCATTTTGTTTGACTTTGTATGTTTGTGTATGTGAAATAGACAGATAGCCATCTCCCCCAGTGTTGAGCAAGGGGCCTGATGTACGAGTGGCCTCTGTGTGGGCCATGTATGCTCAGTGGCTTTGGCAGGCCCGTAGGAGCTAAGTGGGTGCTTCTGGTGTCCGGGCACTGGCCCGCTGAGCTGGAGCTGCTCCAGGTGTGGGGGTGGGGGGCCAGGAGCAGGTAGTAATGTCCTGTGGATCCTGCTTGCTCCCTTTTTTTGGGGTCAAAATAGTCTTGGTTGATGTATCCAGGAATGCACTGCAGGGATCTCGCAGGTAGGTCAGAGCCTCTGGATAGAGCCCCCGCCTGCCCTAGGGAGATGGAGGGGATGTAAACAGTGGTGCCCTCCGGTCCCTCCCACCCCAGAGAGCTCCTGCGGTCCCCAGAGAGTTCCTGTGGCTTCCCTGTCTTCTTGATACAGTCCCTGTCTTATTCGTTGCACACAAAGTGGTCCCATGCAGAGGTGACCTCTGTGCAGGCTTCATGTGCTGAGTAGTTTGGGGAAATTGCTTGGAACTGTGCAGATGCTCCAGGCACCTTGGGTGCTGGCCTGTGGGCGGGAGCAGCTCTGTGTATGAATACTACGAAGTGATCACCACCATTAGCCTAGTTACCACCCAGCACCATATAACTGGCCCCTTTCGCCCTTGTCATTCACCCTCCCAACCCCTTTCCCCTCCGGCAACCAACCACTGGTCTGTTCTTCGTATCCATGAGTTTGCTTTGTATTAGTTCTTCATTTGTTCTGTTTTTTAGATTCTACATGTAAGTGAGACCATATGGAATTTGTCTTTCTCTATCTGACTTATTTCACTCAGCATAATACCCTCTAGGTCCATCCAGGTTGTCACAAGTGGCAAGCATTCCTTCTATTTTATGGCTGAGTAGTGTATATGTAAATATTGTAATATATCTATATCAGTAATGTATAGATACATATTATAATACATCTATGTATCTATATGAGTAATGTATATCTAAATATTATAATATAGCTATATGAGTAATATATATATATATATATAAGTATTATATCTGTATATAATCTTAGATTGATTCTCTATCTTGCCTGTCGTAAATAATGTTGCAGTGAACGTAGGAATGCACATGTCTTTTTGAATTAGTGTTTTGAATTTCTTTGGATAGGTACCCAGAAATGGAATAGCAGGATCATATGGTAGTTCTATTCTTAATTTTTTGAGGACTCTCCACACTGTTTTCCCTAGTGGCTGTATCAGTTTACTTTCTACAAACAGTGTATGAGGGTTCCCTTTTCTTCACGTCTTCATCAACTTATTATTTCTTGTTTTTTTTTTTTTATTATTACAATAACTATTCTTAACAGGTGTGAGGTGATACCTCATTGTGGTTTTGATGTGTATTTCCTTGATAATTAGTGATGCAGAGCATCTTTTGATGTGTCTCTTGGCCTTCTGTATGTTTTCTTGGGAAAACTGTCCATTAAGATTCTCTGTATATTTTTTAATCAACTTTTTTTTTTTGTTGTTGTTGTTGAGTTACATGAGTTCTTCATATATTTTGGATATTAACCCCTTAACAGATGTATGATTTGCAAATATTTTCTCCCATTCAGTAGGTTGCCTTTTCATTTTGTTACTATATAGATTAAAATGATAAAAGATGAGTAAAATGCTTTCATTTAATGATGAAAAAGGCATAATTAAAACTCAGTTTTAATACTAATCATCTCAAATTTTGCCTGTAGGTTGTGAGAAAATATTTAACTAAGTACTTATTTTAATGGTGGCATTGATCATTTTTAACACTCAGGGATTTTGACATGATCTCTACCAGCTCACATTGCTAGCTCCCTCAACCTGGCTGTTTATTTTCCAAAGATGGCTAGATATATGAGGGCTGTCTGGAAATAACCCAGCCATAAGTGCCTCTATTTTTCATATTACATGGATAGATACTTTCCGGACAGCCCTCGTAGATCTCATTCCCCGTGTGCTTCTTAAAACGTGACATTCTCGCCAAGAGGTGGGATCTGTCCTCTCCTGCTTGGCATGTTTTTTTTAAGAGGTTCTGTGCCTGCTGCCTGGCCCGACAGAGTGCAGCACAAGTGATGCCGCATGACTTCCAGGTCTAGCCCATCAGGACGATGCAGCTTGTGCATGACTTGCTCTCTCTTGGGATATGTACCTTGAAGATCCTCAGCTGTCGTGTAAGACACCTGCCTAGTCAGAAGCGCCCATTTTGGAGACACCGTGTGAATAGAATAATCAGACATAGAGAAAAATGTCAGAGGATCGGCAGGTGCTCCCGTTTTCCCAGCCTAGGTACCAGACATATGAATGAATGAGCCACCCTCTGCCAGCAACCATGTGAGAAAGCCCGAGTGAGAACTACTCACATGGATCCAAATTCCAGAACCACGTGAAGAAACAATAAAGTGTGGTTGTTGGTTGAAGGCACTAAGTTTTGGGGTAATTTATTATGTAGCCATAGTGAATGAAATATTGGTTCTTGTCCATGGTTTCCTCAGTCAGAGAACAGCACCATCAATTCATATACCAATCCCCAAATTTTCACATCCCATTATTTCAGACTTCAGTGAGACCCAGATGGGGAATTCCAATTGCATATGCAAATTTCCAGGCTCGACGTACCTGGGAGACACTGCAGATCACCTCGCAGGCGGCAGCGATGTGTGCTGTCTGTTCAGGGAGAGGAGCCGATAGCAGACAACAAGATTACCATCTACCACAACCACTAAGCTGTTCGAGTCTGTTAATACGATAAGAAAATAGACATTTTCTGTATGTGTATATCTATACGGTGGCATGAGAAATGACTGAACAGATGCCCACCCAAGTAGTTAACACTCCTCTGGGGTGTGGCTAGAAATGTGAGAGAGACAAAGGAAGACTAGTCCTTTTTATGTCTCTGTAGTGTTTGCATCTTTTACAACAAGACTCTAAACCACTGAGGGAGACTGAGGCTGGGAGCTGCTGTTTGCTGGCACTTATTTACAAGGTCACTTAGCAATCAGTCATAGCGTTGGACCCAATGTGGAATCGTTCATGATCTATTTTGTCTGATACTTGCCTTTGCCCACCTGTTTGTCCCTCACATATTTTTCCTGTTGTCATCTGAGCACACGCAAAGACAGATGACCATATGGACTATATTTCTGGCTGTTTTCCTTTATTTCCAGGCTCTGTGTATGAGATCATTGTTATTTACTTTTGCTTTAGTGCTTCCTCATGTCCTCCTTCAGCTTACTGACAAAGTGTTGATGTCAGGAAGATTAAAAAAGTCTGGTGTTACCCAAGAAAAAGAAGCTGCATGACAGGTGGACCTGGCCAAGAGTGTTCTCAGAGCAATGAGCACCAACAATAGGTTCAGGCTTTCCTTACAGGGAGATCTATTCTATAACTGAGAATTAGGGCTGCTGGTTCCATTGCCGTTAATTTGCAAATTGTCTCAAGATACTCTTTCTTTTTCCTAACTCGGTTTTTATAGTTATACATCAAGGCAAAGAAAAATATAGATGTATCTATTTAAGAAAGAATTTACATTCAAAAAGGGAAGTTTGCCAAACAGGTAAGTAATGGGGTTAGCCTATATAATTCCTTGATTTCCAAAAGGCTTTCCACCCAGAATTCTTTTGAATAGAATCAGTCTAATATTCTTAGGCTTTTGTTTATGGATCAAACCAATAGGAGGAGGTGGTGGTAGAGATGAGAGGACAGAGGGAAAAAATGTTGTAGGAAATCAAGGTGATGAAAGGTCCATAAAAAATGAAAAAGAAAAAACACTTGGAAAATGGTTAGGCCTCCAGAAAAATATGAAGTTCATGATAGGTATAGGAAGAACGTGATACAAAATGAAAATTGTTATGGTTTGTCAGACGGAGAATGTCTTATTCCGTGTGATAAGAGCTATGCTTTCACGCAGAGGAGAGACACACTATGCATGGGGAGGACTCTAGCTCAGTGAGTCACAGGCAGAAAACGAAGCCCCAGACGGCTGGGTAGAGCTACAGCATTGTTGAAAGCAGGATACTGTTTCCTTATTCTACCACACACTTGGAAAGTGAAACATTATTGCTGTGTGTAAAGGGGTGGTCCCTACATTTTTATGTGAACAGCATGCCTCCCTAATGCCTTTTGGTGAGTTTTTGTAAGCATATTTAGCCCTTTCTTTCGTTTTTGCTGTGGAAGCAAATTGAACCATCTATAAGCTCCTAAATAACCAGAGCTTTTTTTTTTTTTTTTTTGCCTCCTCTATTGGGCAGCGAACACTGGCTGGGCTCGTGGAAAAGGACTTTTCCTTGTTTGTTTTGCTCAGGTGACTGCAGGTGCACAGGCTGCACAGGTGATGAATCAGTGGGAAATCAGACTCAGAAATCTGGGGTGTCACACTTGGAGTGGTTTGCACAGCCTGGGACTCTGTCTGGCCATGCCCTCTGATCAGAGATAGAGAGACAGAAACTGAGCCTGCTCTACCATAGGGACTGAGAAGAGCTCCCTCCCACCCTCCCTCCCTCCCTCCCTCCCTCCCTGACAACATCCCTGTTGTCACCTCCTCCAAATAGAGTGATGTATGTGCTTCAAGGGAGAGATAATTACACATAAAATAGGAAGTGAAATGCTCTTTGCTCCACCCAATGCCATCACCTGCCACTCACAGCCTATTGTTAACGTTTTGTTATAAATCATTAATACATCATTCCAAATATTTTCTGCGAACATGAACACAATTTTATTTTTCTGAAAGAAACAAAAAATAGGCTTTTCATTTTAGAATGTGATCTTTTACCTTAGTACTGTGTATTGGGCATCTTTCTGGGTCATTATGTACGGACCTAGAGCTCACCTGTCAGAAAGCAGTATTATTACTGCTGATTTAACAGATCCTCCTGTGATGGGCATTGCCCCAGTGGTACGTGGTGCTGCAAGGAATATCTTTTCACTTACATCTTTCCACACTTACCCTTTCATTTCCTGTGGTAAATTCCCCCAACATGGAATTACTGGGTCAAACATTGTGGTCCATTGTACCCATGGACCTCCAGAAGTGTTGTACTAACTGCACTCCCACCAGCTGTGTGCAAGAAGGTTACATCCCCCAACCTTTATCCAAACCGGATAGTATGAATCTTTTTAACTTTCCCCAAACTGATCGGCAAAGACCAATATCGAATTTTGTTACAATTTGCATAAGAACTGGTCTTTCTAAATCCAGATTGGTTGTGTTTTGTGCAGTAAATGGCTCTATCGGTTGGCGTTGGGCACCCTCCCCTGCTTCCGACCTCTTCCCTGTCCTGTTCATCAGTACATTGTCATTGTTGGACTTGTGCTGAAGTCTCTTCCCTAACTGAGCAGAAGGGTAATTGCTTTCTGTCTCTGACATAGATTCTCATTATATTACACACACACACACACACACACACACACACGCACGCACAGCAATGCAATTTCACACACAACGACAAATCAAAAGCACACACCACATCGTCCATTGACTCACGGTCTTTCTCTTACCCATACATACACCCACACCACACCACACACAAAATCACACATGCAATTATACCACTCACACCACACCACTTAATAGAGTGTCGCTGTAAATCAATCAAAATAGAACCAGTTTTCTGCTGCCTCGTTCAGTGGTCTGATGACATTCCTGGGACACTTCAGAGGACGGTGGTCCTTTTCAGGTGTGTACCCCATTATGTCAGTGCTCTGGTACCTTCCTTGCTCCTGGAGCTCTTCTGCTGGCTGAGAGCTATTGCCTCCTGGCCGGGCACCTTTGCATTTCCATGGCACACAGGCTGCTACTGAAAAGGGGACTGAAGTTCTTGGGTACAGACTCAAATTTACAAGAAATGGTTTAAGTCTGTTTTCTTTCTCGCTCAAACCAATATATATTATTTCCCCTTGAATTTCATCACATGGACTTTGAAAAATTAAGCCTTGGAAAGGCATAAATAGATCCAGTTCTGTCTGGTTTCTGCTTAAAACCTTCTGATTTACCATTAGCCCAATGTTCCTTTTCTAATGCACATTTTTCTTTATTGAATTTTTCTCTTTGTCACCAGCAGTGTTCAAAAAAGAACTCTTGAAATATGCTGACCTCTTCTTTTTCCTCAGAGTTCCTTAGCAATAAGATTTACACAGGACATATCCATCAAATCTGCTATTTAATTAAATACCCAGTTAGATTGGGGAAATATAAATAATAGAGATTGTAAGAAATTTGTTCATGAACACTACTTCGCCCTCCAGTTTTCTGTGTACAAACCTGGATCTAATTCTTTTTTCTTTTTTCTTTTTAGGTTTTTATCCATTTATTCTTTTTCTTTTATTATTAAGTTTATTGAAGTGACACTGGTTGTAAAATTACCTAGGTTCCATGTGCACAGTTCTACAGAGCATTGTCTGAGCAGTGGTTCTCAACCTGTGGGTCCAACCCCTTTGGGGGTGGAACGACCCTTTCACAGGGGTCACCTAAGACCATCGGAAAACACGTATCAAATACTTACATGACGATTCATAACAGTAGCAACATTACAGTTATGAAGTAGCAACGAAAATAACTTTATGGGGGTCCCCACTACATGAGGAGCTGTATTACAGGGTCGGGGCATCAGGAAGGCTGAGAACCACCACCTTACGGTGCGCGCTGCATTGCGTGCTCACTGCCCAGTCAGCTCTCTTTCCATCACCACGTGTTTGATGTCCCCTCCCCTCTCCCCCACCTGCCTTCCCCCTTGCCCTCTGGTGACCACTAAACTATTGACTGTGTCCATGACTTTTGGTTTCTTTGTTGCTTTCAGTTTGTTTTTTAAAATTACACTTGACATCCTATATTATATTGGTTTCAGGGGTACAGCATAGTGGTGAGCTATTTATATAACTTACAAAATCCTCTCTCCGATGTGTCTGGTTCCCCTCTGACACCACATACAGTTATCACAATGTTACTGACTGTATGCCCTACGCTTCCTATCTCAGTGACTATTCTGTGACTATGAATTTGTACTTCTTCATTTCTCCCCACTTTTCACCACACCCCACCCTCCTCTGATCACCCCAGCAAATCTAGCACCCATCTGACGTCACATATGGTTATTGCAACATTATTGACTATATTCCCATGTTGAACCCTATGCCCCCATAACTATTACTTTGTAGCCACCAAACTGAACTTCCCAGTCCCTTCCCTTTATTTCACCTCTTCCCCCAGCCCTCCTCCGATCTGTCAACAAACCAAATGTTCTGTATACCTATGAGTCTATTCCTGTTCCTCTTGTTTATTTTCTTCTTTGGATTTCACCTATAAGTGAAATCAACTTGTATCTGTCTTCCTCTGTTGATAGATATGTAGCTGTTGCCATTTTATTAATTGTAATTTTTGCTTTTTATTTTTCTTCGCATCTTAAAGAAGTTCCTCTAATATTCTTTGTAGTACTGGTTTGGTGGTGATGAACTCCTTTAGCTTTTCCTTGTCTGAGAAGCTCTTTATCTGTCTTTTAATTCTGAATGCTAGCCTTGCTGGACACATTATTCTTGGTTGTAGATCCTTGGTTTTCATTATATTGAATATTTTCTGCCAGTCCCTTCTGGCCTGCAAAGTTCCTTTTCAGAAATCTGCCAACAGTCGTATAGATCCCTTATAAGTTACTATTTGGCTTTCTCTTGCTGTTTTTAATAGTTTCTCTTTGTCTTTAACTTTTGCAGTTTTAATTATGATGCGTCTTGGTGTAAGCTGGTTTATCTAGTTTGGGATTCTCTGTGCTTCCTGGGCTTGGATGTCTATCTCCTTTGCCAGGTTGGGAAATTTTCAGTCATTATTTCTTCAGATGAGTTCTCAATCCCTTGTTGTTTCTCTTCCCCTTCTGGTACTCCTATGATGCAAATGTTGTTACGTGTGATGTTGTCCCAGAGGAAACTTAGAATCTTCATTTTTTGGATGATTTTTCTTTTTGCTGTTCTAATTGAATGTCTGCCACCTTTACCTCCAAACCACTGATTCGTGCCTCTGCTTCATCTAGTCTGGTGATTCCTTTTATTTCATTCTTCATTTCAGTTATTGTCATCTTTATCTCTGCCTGATCTTTTTTAATGGTTTCTATGTCTTTATGCTATCTTTCTGCTGAAATTATCACTAATTTCTCTGATCATTTTTATAATCATTGCATTGAGCTCTGTCTTTGATAAGTTGTTTAACTCCATCCCATTTACTGTGATTTCTCTGCTGTTCGAGTTTATTTTGAGCTGTATTTCTTTGTTTTCTCATTTGGGCAGCCTGTCTGTTTGTAGCTATTCTGGTCCACAATCTGGCACTCACTGCTGCAGTTTCTTTGGGGCTCGCTGCTGCTCCTGGGAGGAAGGAGGGCTGGCAGGGCGGCGGGGCAAGGCGACACCGTCTTTGTTCCCTGCCTGCTGCTGAGAGCAGCCATGTGGGCAGTGCTGGCTTTTGCTCTTCTATATTCGGCTTGCCCTGCACTTTGGGGGCTGCTGTCTTGAGCACTGGTCCGACAGACAGGGCTGTGGTGGGCAGAGAGCGTGCCCACAGCCCCCTCTCTCCTTCCTGGCTGGAGCGGGGTTGGGCCGTAGCTCATTGCCACCCCCGTCGCTCCCTCTCCTCTCGGAGCCAGAGTAAAGTTGGGCCCCTGCACCTCCTGGGGGCCAGACGGAGGTCTGGTTGCAGTGCCTCACGGCCCCTGCTTCTGGGCCCCCTTTTCTTTGTCCTGCAGACCGAGTGAGGTCCGGAGTGCTCACCGCCACTGTCTGTCTCCTCCAGCCCCCAGCGGTAGAGTCCAAGTGGGATCAGCACACGGCCCACATCTCTGCATTTCTCCTCTTTTCTCCTCTGCCTGCCCCACCTGCAGGTACTTTGATGCAACAAGTGGGTCTCTTAGCTTGTTTGTGAGTCACGTAGAGTCCTGGTTGAGTTACAGATGGTTTGTTGGTTGTGGTCTCCAGGGGAGTTTTTCAGGGGCTCCTCTCATACCACCATTTTGTTGCTCCTCCTGGATCTAATTCAGAGAGGAGTTCGTGTAACGCAGTTCTGAGCCAGACCTGAGTTTGCATCCTGTGCCTGTGTGAATTTAGGATAATTTCCCTTTCTGCATCTTGATTTTGTGTGTTTGTGTGTGTGTATAAAATGGGGTTAATAAAAGTACCACTAGCCACGAGGACTAAATGAGTACTTTGTACAATATGACGTCACTAAATGATGATAATATTATTTCTGTTCATTCAAAAATATTTATTGAGCATCTACTATGTACCAGCATTGTATAAGAAATGATGGAGAAAATGATGACTAAATTCAGTGATAAAGAACATTGCTGCTGCTCGCCACCATTTTTCTTTAGTGATGAGAAAGAATCAAGGTTGTAGATTCCTGGTCAAGATGGCAGAGTAGATAAACACTGGGCTTGCCTCCTCCCACAACCACATCAAAACTACAACTAAACAACAGAACAGTCATCATTGAAAATGCCTGAAGTCTAGCTGAACTAAGAACGTACAGAAGAAGCCTTCTACCTGGTAGGAGTGGCAGAGATGCAGAGACTGGTAGGAGGGGCAGAGATGCAGAATGAGCTGGCCCCAGACCCACTTGTAGTGGTTAGAAATCAGGAGGGATGTCTCAGCTGCAGAGGTCCTCCCTGAGGAGCCAGGGGTTCCAGCCTCATACCAGGCACCCCAGCCGAAGGTTTTAGTGCCAGGAAAAGAAGTCCTCACACCTTCTGGCTGAGTGAGACAAAGGGCTGCTGGAATACTGGGTATTCCTCTTAAAGGGCTCACACAGGGATTTCTTTGCTGAGGGACTCACTCACTCTGAGCTCCAGTGCTGTGGCAGCAGCTTGAAAGGTGCCAGGGCCATACAAGGAGAAACCGAATTGTCTACCTTCAGGGCGAGGGCTGGAGGGCAAGTTTCTTCCTGACAGAAGTGCTGACAGAGCCATTGGTCATTTGTTAAACCCTCCCCACTCCCAGCACGTAGACTTAGGTGGCTGGCATATCTGAGTCTCCATCAACCTGGCTAACGTCTTTCAACCTTTCACCCTGGTCATTCCCTGAAACCCCACCCCACCCAACTTGTGGACCTACCCGAGCCATTTCCTTTGGCTTTTCCATACAAAAGGCCTGTCTAGGCTCATGCTGACAACTTTCCCAAAATCTCTCAAGAGTTCACAAATCCCAAACAAGCAGCATCTGGCCTTGGTGGGCCCCAAGACCAACAGTGGTGGCAGCTGGCCTTGGTTCATGGCTTGGTCTCTCGAGGTACCTCCAAGTGCTTTTTGGTGCATGCCACGTGGCCCTGGGCAGGCCACAGGCTGTGGCTGAACTTGGCCTGAGGCAAGGCCCCTCCCAGGAGGACCCGGGTCCAGCATGTCCAATGGACAGCTTCAGACGTAGCCAGAGCACCATCCAACTGCCTCTGCTGATGACACACCCAAAGAGCAAACTGGACAGGCACCAGAGCCTTTCTAAAGCCAGTCCTGCTCTGCAGGGTCAGCCCCTGCACAACAGCTCCTCCACTGTAGTTATGGCCAGTCCTCACAACCAATCAGCCTGAGGGTCAGTGCCTCCCACTGGCATGCAAATAGCAACCAAGGCTCACCTACAACAAAAGAGCACACACAAGAGACACACCTGATGCACCCAGCTTAGGTGACCATGAAGACTGTGCCAGTAGGCCCCATGGGACACCTACTACATAAGGCCACTCTACTAAGACTGGCAGTTAGATAAATGCCTAATCATTATGCTATACACCTGAAACTAACATAATATTGTATATCAACTGTAATTGAAAAAATATTATAAAAATTATCAAACAAGTGTTTTTAGTCATTGGTGACAAAGAAAAAGTGATGTTCATAGTGGGATTCTCATAGCAGCTCATGGCTCTGGCTGGGACACCAGAGAAAACTTCCTGTAGGGGATGGCACTGGGCGTTCCTTAGGTTACAGGAGTCTAGGGAGATGTGTTTGGATGCACATTTTAGTTTTTTCTATGTAGAACCTGACTTCATCAATATGTTAAATCAATCAACATTTCTAGACCCTCCAATGTCAACTAGGCTCAAAGATAAACTGAACACGAGTCCTGCCTTCAAGGATTCTCACTTCCTGTGTGTATTGTGTGTATGTTGTGACGATAATTATTGCTAACATTTATTTTCTGTGTCCTATGTAGTAGGCACCAAGTACATTTGATACTCACAGCCATACTTCCAAGGAACACACCATTGTCGTGCCCATTTTATGGACCATTGAACTGAGGCCAATGAACTTAGGGATCTATCCAAGTTTACACTGCTGGGAAGAGGTACAACCAGGTGCACGAACTGTGGCCATCTGGCTCCAGAACGCACAACCAATGGTATCTTAGTGGAAATGCATAGGTTGGAGGGAGGCAGACAGTCCTGGAAGGCCCCCTCTGCCATTCCCAAGGCTTCCTTCCCCTGGTCTTTTCTTTCCTCTTTTGTAATAGGTGATTTTCTTCATGGTGGTCTTTATTCTTCATCGCTTTTAGTCACATAAAGGGTTTTTCTGTTGTTATGATGCAAATACTACTGAATGGGGTGTGTGTGTGTATGTGTGTGTGTGTGGGTAACCCATGGGAGTTAAAATTCACTCTGAATGTTCGTCATACCTTTGGGGTGTTGAGTGAGTAGAGAATCCAAGACCCTGGATGAGAGAGAGGAAACTGGATTGGAGCGTAGTGAGGGTGAGCAGAGGTACCAGCAGGACTCTGCAGCCTGGGGACAGTCCTGCGTGCCTCACACTTGGGTGGAGCTTGGGGTTTAGTCTGGCCTTGCTCAGGACCTGACAAGCCCCATCTGTTTTCCTGAACCCACACTTCACTGATTCTGCCTACTTTTTAATTTCTCATTTGTCTTAGGACCTTCATCTTATTCTCCATCCTCTATCCTGCCCTTCCTCCCTTCCTCTTAGGCATAAAATGGGCACAGGAAGAAGGCTTTTGGGCATTGTGTCCTTACCTCCAAGAAAGCACAAGACACCCGCCTGCTCTTCTTTTTCTGCGGAGGCCTTCCCTTAGCTGGCTACCTCAGGGGGCTTGTCTGAGAGCCCATCTTTTTTTTTTTTTAAAGAAAAATAATGAAGAACAAGGTTTTTACTATTAATTTTTTAAATAATAAGTTACATTTACTTAGTAAAGAACATTTGAAAATATAGAAATGTATAGTGATAAAAATCACCCCTACACACTATTAATAGTTTGGGGATAATTCCTTTAGGTCATTTTAAAACAATGTGTGGGATTTTAATAAATGTAGTATAATCATTATATTATATGTGTATATGTCTGCATAATTACATATATATATATATAATTTTGTATGGGTAGAAAAGGATTTTGTTAAGATTCAGTCCTTATGCACTAGTCACTTCAATCAGCCCAAGTCTATTGACTTCTCTATCGAATGTCTGTCATCACAGTTGTGTTTTAATCTAAATTGACCACTTGGGCATCTGTTAACCTTTCAGCATTTCTTTGTGATATAGGTGCCGTCTCAGATCTTTTCCAGTTCAGTCTTGCAAGTTTGCACTTTCCCTGACATCATTCTAATGTGCGAGGACGTAGGAGATTTCTCTTGTCTTAGGCATTGGCAAGCACCTCAGACGCGTCCGAGCATCTGCTACACAGGGCTCTGCCAGGTCCTTTCTTCCTGCTCCCTGGTCGGTACCACGCGAAGGGACTGAAGCTCTAAGAACGCATCTCAGGACAGAAATGGAGAAGGCCCTGGGAAGGTTACCGTTGTCTGGGTGTGAGGGACTTGCCCCACCTCAAAGGCTTCATTGCGAATGACACTGCCTTCTGCTGAAGGGTGGATTTGCTCAAAGGAATAGATGGAAAAGGACGAGACACTTGGAAGCAGAGGGAGTGGGGGGGTGGGGACCAAGATGAGCAGCCATTTCACCCACATTTGGACCCTGTTTTGAGAACAATTCCAAGGCATTAGAAGAAAGATTGAAATTAAAATAAGAATCTCTGCATTGTTCTTCCAACATCGCCATGTGATTTTTTGTGTGTGTGTGAGTAAAGGGTAATAAATTCAGCCACAGAAACTATTAGGAGGAATTCTTAACAAGAACACAGTTATTGTAGGGAGTTCCCCCCTCTTTAAAAAATATCTTTTATTATCTCAATGGATATGTGGTCTCCTCTGAACCATAAAATAAGGGAAGGGGGACACTCTTATTCTTGTGGTGATAACTGGAGTTGAACCATTTCATATGCTCTGGAGTAGAATATGGAGGAACTAAACCACAGACAAAGGACAAGGAAAGCCATGTGGTGTGTCAGCCGTCCCCCTACGTTGGTTGTGCACCTTGTCTGAGCTGGAATTAGCTTTGCCATAGGAACACTGAGCACGAAGAATTTCAGGCTACAGGCATGGGATGCTCTGGCATGGGAAGGGGTTTGTGTGGGTTGGAAGATACGCATTTTATCCCATAAGATCCTGAAATGCAAATGAAGACCCTAATCCCCAGGTAGGCCTGATGACTAAGTCTCTCACACCGGTGTCTCAAATGCTTTGGCATATTGATGCGGGGTCCCAGGTTCCTTCATTCGCTTGGGCAAAGGGTTCCCTCTGTGAGCTCCAATTCTCCCCGGATAGTAAGCTCTTGCAAAGGAGAGCTATTTGACCTTGTCTGTTCCTCCTGATTGATGTCAAGACCTAGTTCAGGGGTCACCCTATGGCCACCTCTAATGCACCACCCTTTTCTGTAAATAAAGACTTATTGGAACTCTGTTAACCAGCCCATTCAGCTTGCCCATAGCTGCTTTTGCCTTAGAAGAATTTAAGTGTGACAGAGACTGTATGATCCACAAAACCAAACATATTAACTACCTGACCCTTTCCAGGAAAAGTTTCCTAAACATCTAGTTCATTAGAACATGATGAGGCCAGAGTCCTAGACTTTAAATTTACATTTCATATATTCGGCTCCAGAAAGCTTCCTTGTAAATGGTTGTGACTGGTCAGATACAGTCCTCACTGCTTCCCCATTGGTGGGGGGCAGCTCCCCACACTGGTGCTGTAGACTTACCTCAGGGTCAGCGGCATGATCTTGGTGAACACGGGATTTTGACTTTCAGTATGGACCATGTGTTCATTTCCTATTGCTGCTGTAACAAACCATTGCAAACTTAATGCCCTAAAACAACACTGATTTATATGTTCTGGAGTCAGACGTCTCAGATGGTTCAGCAGGGCTGTGTTCCTCCAGGAGACTTCAGGGGACACTCTGCTTGCTTTCTCCAACCCCTGGAGGCTGCCTGCATTCATTGGCTTGTGGCCCTGCCTCCTATCTCTCTGACCTCAGCTTCTGAGGTCACATCTTCTCTGACTCTGATCCTTCAGCCTCTGTCTTATAAGAACTCTTATGATTGCGATGGGTCCACCTGGATAATCTGGGATATCAAATATAAACGCAGTACATCAGAAGAATTAAGCACGGAAATGCACAACTTACAGGTGAACATTTTTCACAGGAGGTATCGCTAATTGATCGGAGCACTCCTACTAGAGACATCCATCACCCCCGGTCTCTAAAGAAGGACCTGACGTTAGGCCGTAGTGGGGTAAGGATAGTGAGTGTCGATGAAAAAGAGACTTTTTAGCATACATTTACCTTCACTGATTGTCCTCTCACTCCCTGAGGACTGGTTGCAATTTCGCATCCTGGAAAAGTCCCTGGGGCCCGCGTGGCTTCAGTGTTTGTGGGTGAACACATCACATCCCACAGAACATGCTTCCATTGAGAATCTTCACAGCAGTTCACCGTAATGTCACATTGCTCTTTCTTTGCTTTCACTCCGGAGTCTCCCGTACCCCTGCTTCTCTCTCCTGGGCCTCAGTTAGCTCGTTCTTGGTTGACCACATCCCCTTTCTTGCTTGTCTTTTGGTCTCTGATTACTTTGCCCTCTGTATCCCTAAACTCTTACTTTTTACATACCTCTCATGCAGCGTTTTTGCCTCCCGAACTGCACTTGTGTTCTTTGAGGGCAGAGGCGGTCCATTTTCTGCCTTCCAGACCGAGCATGGAGCATCATGTCCTACGCACAGCAAGCTCAGGAAGGGACTGCAGATGACAGCACCCAGTTGCCGGAGACGTTTCTGTTCTGCTCTGCTTCTTCTGATGGCTTTATTCTATCCCCACTAATCTTGGGATCAAATCAAAGCCTCTGATTAAGTGATGTGAACTAGGTTTTGGGCATGACGCCTTTTGTTTGTCTCTTTTCCCTCCTGCTTGCTTCTTATTGCCCATGGACTGTCCAGTACGCATGGACCATTCTCTCTTCTCCTGCTGGACACCAAGCCCCACCGTGTCTTATTTAGTTCTGTGACTGTCCACCCTCCCTCCAGGAAGCCTTCATGGATTTCCTCTAATCATTTTCACCTTGCTAGCCCCATCTAGGGGCCAGATTTATCCTTATCTCAACCCCTTAATTATAGCTGCTGCTGCTGCTTCCTCTAGTGCTTCCTTCTCTTCCTACTCTTCCTCCTCCAATGCTCACGGCTGTGACTGCAGCTGAAAAGCAAATGTTGGGAAGAAAATTCTTGAAATTTTCCTTGGTCCCAAATGCTCCTCACTTGCAGCTCTGTTTGGAGACTTCTTTATTCTGCATTGTGCTCTAGTTGGTTATCTCTCTACCCTTATTAGGTTTTCAGAATTTTGGAAAAAGAGGATGGACCCATCTTTGTGGCATACTAGTCCAGCACTGAGCATTAGCTGATAACAGGTGTTTGAAATGGGAATAAAACCGTCTTTTCCACCCTGGAGTCAAGTTCCACCCTGGATTAAGGACTCTTTCTACTATGCAAAGAGCTACAGTGCTCAAATGGTATAAAAGTTAAATTCACTTTCTGTCATCTAGATTCACCTGAAGCCCAAAGGCTTCCTCGAAATTAATATTGCTCAAAGAAACAAAATCTTACAGACACAATCAATAGTTTAGTGGTTAGTGGTTGCCTGAGAGTAAGGGAGGAGGGGTGTGGGAGAGAAGGGTCAGGGTCTCAAATACATGGTGATGGAAAGAGAACTAACTCTGGGTGATGAACACATAACACAACACATAGATGATGTATTATAGAATTGTACACCTGGAACCCATATAATTTTTGCTGCCCAATGTCACCCTGACAAATTTAACAATAAAAAAAATATATAATATTGCTTTCTTTATTTCTCAAAGCACGAACTCTTCAATTGTTAGAATTAATATTACTTAGTAATGCTAAACGCTTTGGTAGAAATGCATAATGTGCTTTAGATATTTTAAAAGTCTTTATAGGAATCTTTAAAGTGTTTAGTGGAGCCAATTGTCATCCCTGTGCCTGGACTTTTTGTCTTATAAAATGGGGGTGAATATGATGTCCAAGCCTAGTGGTCCTTGTTCTTTTTAGTGATTCCTGGTGGTTCTGCCTCTACTTCACGGCTTTCTTCGGCCCAATGCAGACATGAGCCAATATGTCTGCTAGTCACAGGACATCTGGAAGATTTTTCCTATACATGGGGACAACTCCTTGAGCAGAAAATGGCAATTTATGTATGATAAGACAGCTAGCTGGCTTTAACTGAGGTGTCCTCTGCATGCTTTCATTGTAATTGGCGTAAAAACTGGAAAATCAAGGTGAGGGAATCTGTCCAAGGAAGGGTACAGGAAGGACTTTGTGGCATTTGAGGTCCTTTTTAAACACAAAAGATGTTTATTGAGGCCCAAGATATAAATTAGTTGTTAAACTTCCCTTTGCTGGTGGCGATGTGTCAATCAAGAAGCCTGTTAGGTCTTACTAAAGAGTCTTCGTGACTGACTTAAGATACCTGCAAAACATACAAGTGGACTGCTAAAGAGAAGGCAACATCCTAGGGGCTCCTCGATGGGAGGGATATTTATTGGGGTGGCTCTTGGAAACCAACAAAGGTCAACACTGTTAATGAAGCTGAACCCACAGGTGCCAGGATGTGGGTTTCAGTTCCAGTTTCACCTGTCAGACATCAGTGACCACCACCCTAGAGGCACTGTCTGCAGGCCTATGGGGAAGACAATAGGTGTAGAACACATGGGAAAGGAAGAAGTTCACTTTGAAAGTGGATTTCATTTTCCTCTCTGCTTGCAGAGAGCTTCCCCTTTGCACCTCTCACCTTCTCTCTTACCCACGCTGCCGAGCAGTTTTTGGCATTTGCTTCTACCTCAAACTGCTGGTTCCTAGTTTCAATTTCTGTATCTAGTTGAGACACACAGATGGGGTGCAGGAAAGTCATTTAATGGTTTGGAGTCTTGCCGGGCTCAGCAGATACCTTTCTTGAGCGTCCGTGTCTTGGAGCTCCAAGGACTTTGGAAATGTTGTCACATTCATTCTGCCTGAGGCAGTTTGGAGGCATATATCACTGTAAAATTTTCTTTAATGCTGCCTATAGATCAGTTAGCCATATTTTAAAAATAGGACACTGAAAAGAAGCTAGGATTTTAATAATAATTTTTCCTCTTTCTCTTGGGAGGAGATGAGGAGGCAATTGGTGATCCAATTACCAGGCAGCCTTTACCCAGGGGAAGGTGTTACAAAGGAGGGAATGCAGAGATCAGCATTTACTTTAAAGAGGGGCATGTCATGAAACAATACACATTCAGTGCATCCTGGGAGATGGACCATTGAAGACAACATCCCCGAATTGATTAAACTTACACTTTCAAACTCTGCTGACTCCTCTCTTTTGTTGTTGGTCCCCACAACGTCACATTTTTATGTTTTATTTTTGAATGCAATTAATTGGAAACACTGTAAAACCTTAAACTGGTATGATGCTGTTTTTCCTGCCACCTCATAAATATACTGTATTAAGAATCAGCAAATCTGATGTCCTTGTTTTGCTGTGCATCTTGACCGGGTACAATGCTCAGCACCTCTAGGCCTGAGTTCCTTCATCTACACAATGAGGGTGAAGAATGCTCTCAACTCTAAGTCCCCTTCCAGCTTTGTAATTTTCAGAGGTACACAACATGTTTTAATGCTTGCTGAGCAGACAAAAACGGGGAGAATCTCAGAGACTCCTTGTCTGAATTTTCTTTGCAGATTTTTCTCTTTCTTTTAAAATTGTGTTTATAATCTTTAATATCTCATTCAAAACTCCATGTTTGTTGTAGAGAAATGTTAAACACTATAGATAAACATAAATACAAACTGTGCATATTCTTACCATTCTTGAATGACTACTGGTCACACTTGGGTATATATAACCTCTGACATATTTTCACACACATACACAGCCTTTACTTATGTTAGTGACATCATAGAGGGTATTAAGGTTAAGTGCATTAAGAAACCATCACTATGAGATGTTCAGGATACACCCAGAATTTGGAGGAGGGTACAGTACAGTCCTTGCTTTCTCCTTTGGTTACGTGTCAGTCTATCCAGGTTTGCCTCAAATGACCTTCCTCTGGCCTCCTTTTTGTTGTAGAATTTTTACCTTTTCCCCTCTCTTGGTTTGATTGGTTCCCCCTCCCAGAAAGGTAGTGTCAGTACATTTTAAGCCTGTGCTTCCTTGTTGTATTCATCTTCAGTTAAACATTCACAGGGCAAACAACATCTTTGGTTATGTTGATGCCTTTAGCAGCATAAATTCAAGTTACTATTGCCTATCTATCTCCCTGTCTGTCTGTCTGGCTATCTATCTATCATCTGTCTATCAATGAATAGTGTGCTATTTGTCAAATCATGTCCCTTGATATTAGCTAAAAGCATGATATGGCATTTGTGGCTTAAAGATGGGTATTAATTCTGTCTTCAGTATTGGTAATATAAGAAGATTTCATTGTGTAGAGAAATGAAATAAAATATCTTTAATAGGAACTATTGATTACAATGTCATGAAATTCAAGAATATTGCTTATTTTAATCAACCATACCATAGAAAAAATGTTGAAAAATATCTCTAGGACATCGGGATCAATGGCTTTTATAAAATATGACAGGAAATTGGTCCCTGCATTAAAAAGATGCTTAATCTTTTTTATTTATTTTTAATTTTTTTTTTGGTTGGGCCTTTTCAGTTTGATGCTGATTTAGCCTACAGAAAGTATGACTATAGCAGTAGGTAGGTGATACAAGACCTCGGACAGATTACTGTGTGGTAAGGTTATGGAATGCATGGGGGTGACTACTCTACCGAAATTACCAGAGTAATTGTAATAGTTGAGGATTTCAGGATCACCTTTTATGTGATCTTTATCATATAGTAGCTGCTATATTCATTGACCCCTAATTCTTCCCATTTTTAAACACTGCTTCTTTTGAAAGGGTGGTTTCCAATCCAGTGTATTAAATTTAATATTTACCTTCTAAAATTCAACAATTGGGCATATCTTTTAAATTCTGTCATAAAATTTTCTTTGCTGTAAAATTCTAACACTAGGGAATTTAATATTGTGCTTGAAATCTAATGCATTAACATTAGAAAAATGAGGCAGATGAAATCTTGTTAAAAGGTAGAATGACAACATAGAAATGTGCCTGAATTCAGTGGTTTGATGTTGCTTGTAAAAAGAAAAAACTACATGCCTTACCTGATTTGTGGTTTTAGTCAATGATTCCAAAGTTGTGTAAAACTTTGAGAATAATTTGAGTCCCTTTCTCCTGTGTCAGACCTCTGGACACTTTTAATCAAGATTGGCACTGCTTAAGCAAGGCCAGAAGAGATTGGGGTTAGTGGGGAGGATGGAGTTACAGGGTTCTCTACTGGTATTCCCACTAAATTTTATTGCACAATTGAATAGAACTGTGGATTCCACAGAGATTGAAGAACATAGACTATTATTGACTCAATTGTGATTTGTAGGTCTTTGCCACATACCTCATTTTAACTAAAATCCTACACAAAGTGTTGGGAGAGTGACTTTCAATACAGCAGTATTTTCAAACAGTGGTCCCAGATGACCTGTATCAGAATCTCCTGGGTGCTTATTTAACATTCTGATTCCTGGATCCCACTCTGACTTTATATACCAGAATCTTGGAGGTAGGGCTCAGGTATCTCATTTTTAACAAACATTTCAGGTAACGTGTAAACACACTGAAGACTGAGAATCAATCAGTATACTGGCTGGACATCAGGAGAGAAACCAGGTGATTAGGGTCACTGTGGGCCTGGTGAGAAATGTTGTATGTAGTGTATCATACATACTATATTATGATGTAGAGTCAACTGGACATGATGGTTAATTTTATGTGTCAACTTGGCATGGTGATAGTACTGAGAAATGTGGTAAAACATTTTTTCTAAATGTTTCCACAAAGTTATTTTTTAGATGAGGTAAACATTTAAATCATTAGAGTTTAAGTAAAGCAGATCACCTTTCATAATGTGGGCAGGCCTCATTTAATCAGTTGAAGGCCTTGATTGAAAAAGATTGACCTCACCGGAAGGAGAGGAAATTCTGCCAGCTGATAACCTTTAAACTTGAACTGCAACTCTTCCCTGGGATACCAGCCTGCTGGCCTCCCCTGCAGATTTTGGGCTGGCTAAGACTTCACAATCATATGAATTGATTCATTATATTAAATATCTCTCTTCTGTTTGTTCTGTTTCCCTAAAGAACACTAACTAATACACTTGGGGGATGTGAGGACACATTCTCGGGCTTTCAGAATGAGGATTAAATTTGTTTTGTATTTAATAATAATCATAATAATTAAATATTCATATGCAGGATCATCAGAGGGCCATCATATGATTTCAGTAATTAAATTGTGTTTTGATGGTTGGGCCAGTTGAGTGTCTGAAGTAACAGCATTTATTTTTAGTGTGTGTTAGAAACTCGACTACACAGACCTCTATGTAGGGTTGCCAGATATTATAACATGCAGGAGGCCCAATTAAATTTGAATTTAAGATAAGTAACACATAATTTTTTTAATATAGCTATGTTCCAAATATTGCATGGGACATACTTATCCTGATAACTTTGTGTTGTCAAATTTAACTGAGTGTCCTGTAATTTTTATTTGCTAAATCTAGAAATTCTAATTTTGAGGGTATGCTTTCTGAGGTTCAAGACTTCTCAGATTTGAGGGTGTTCTTTGCATGTATTTGTGCATGTGACTGTGTGTGTGTGTGTGTCTGTGAGGCAGGTGGGCAGTGCTTCGTGATTACTGAGTTTTGCCCCAGTTCCCTCTGTGATATTTGTCTTCATCCTCTGTCTCATCAATCTCTCGGAAATTTACTGATATTAACCAAACTTTCAAGAGACCCCTTTGTAATTTAGGAAGGTAGTATCCATTTACAACGGGAGATATTTTGGAAGCTTTGCTGTGGAGGTTTCTCTGTGGCTGGATTCACGTAGGAAACCAAGTGGCCTATGTAGAGTGGAGTTGAGTTCAGACTCAGAGCAAAGCGAATGGATGTTCTGCAGAAATAACTGTGATCTATGTAGATTAGCTTGATTAAGCCCCTTTTTATCAAGAATTTTTCTTAATTTCATAATTTAGATTAAAAAAAAAAAACCCAAGTTTTCTCTTCTATTGGACACAGCTGCGAGTACACAGCTGAACCATTTCCTTCCAACTCTCCTTCCTATGGTCCCTGCATTGGCTGAAAACTCAACTCCTATTTCATTTTTCTACCTCACCGCAGGACCTTCCAAACTCTTGTACAATTTCAATGTCCGATTCGACAGTCACTACCGTTTCAATGGACTGTCTCCTAATTGCTTCTGGGGTGTTTCCTCGGTGCCAGGGGTCATCTTCATTTCGTTTAGGTTACTTTTAGTCTCAGAGAGTGTGTCCTTTCTACATCCCTTCCCTTTTTACCTGTTCTCTGATTTTTAATGTCCAGAGTTAAGAAAATAATAGAAGGCCATTTTGCACGTGGGCATTAAGCACACACTGCCTAGTTTCTGGATGGAGTGTAACGTACGTCCTTCGGAAAGCTGGCATTGCAGTTACGTACTCGTTTCACATAACCATTGCAATTGTCTTATAACCCATAATCTAGACTCATAAGTGAACGCTGATTCTCTATCCATAGGGAAAAAATTTGTTTCTGTAGCATATACATTAAAAACATGACTTTTTAATTTCATTCTTTTCTTTTATAAATGTTCCCATTTACTATAAAATCTAATTTAGGTGGTGATTTAGAAGAATGGAAACTATTAAAGTAAAACCAACCAAAAATTAAAGTTATTTTATAGAGGAGGGGTGAGAATCCCATAATGGTTTCTCATTATAAGTACTCATAAAAAAAAGCACAATGCAGCATATGAAGTTAAAGGATAACAGTGGTTTCCCCAAATACCTTGAATTTAATATGTAGGTATTGTTTTTTATTCTAGAAGATGAATTTTCCTCAAGAGTTTAGATTTAAAACTAAAGCATTTTCCTCCTGAATTTATTCAAACAATTGGAAACCTTGATAAAAAACAAAAGATAATCCATCAAGTGCCATTAAAGGTGATACCACCTAAAGTCTTATTTGGCCCAATTTATCTTTAATATTGTCATACACACTCTCACACACATTCCCACCCTCACACATTTCTACACATTCCACACATGTGTCTGTACACACACATGCACACGTTCATGTATCTTCTTCCTTCAGATGCCCATGTATTTATGCAGCTTTACTGTTTAATAAAGACACTCAGGACACATAACCCCTCTCAACAGTAACATCATTTCTCAGTTTTAATAATCACACGTTATATTTACAGCTGCTTTGGCATGTATGAAAGACCTAGTAGGCATGTAGGGCAGACATTACTGCATTTTATTTCCTTCTTCGAGGTGAAGAAGGTAAAGATCACAGAAATTAAGTACCTTGTGTGGCTGAAGAGTGACAAGGTGGGAACTCCAAAGTTCACTCTCCTTTCAATACAGTAGGAGTTGTCATAAGCTGCATAAGAGGGAATGTGTGAAAAATGCTCAGGAATATTACTTGTTATATTTTCCAGCTCAGTGCCCCCAACCTGAGTGACCGTCAGATTCCTGGACAAACCACCGAACTGGTGATGTCAGTAATTGTGGGCTGTGTACTTTATCCCAACATGTACCCCACTGCCTACCTGCAAGTCGTAAGGTCTTATTCTCCTCATAAGACATCACACTAATCAAAAGTACCTTTACCTTTCCACCCAATGTGCATAGGGAATGTGTTAGATGATGTTGGTGTTATCTAAATGTGAAGGAGGTATTATCATCAACATCTTGAAGATTAGGATGCCAAGGCTCAGGGAGAATAAGTAACTTTCCCAATGGAATTGCCACCAGGTTGATTATTAGTTCATTAATGATAATGATCTGAAGTAACTGAAGCGTCTTCAAGTTCTGTCATCAAGAGTTACCTTTCAAAAAGGGAAGGCACACAGGCTCTTTTATTTAAGTAATTTTATTTAGAAAATTTCCAAAAGTTATTCTTCTCTCTCTCTCTCTCTCTCTCTCTCTCTCACACACACACACACACACACACACACACACACACACAGAGTCATAAAAATACCTGAAAACCGATTGTTTTAAAAGTCTGACTCAATAAGAGAATTCACTTATTCAATGGAACAACTTTGAGGGACTTTCCAGACCATATATTTTTTTAAACCTTAAATATTTTAATATTTTAGTTCATGCTGTGAAGAAACCTTTGCTTTTTAAAAAGGCTGATGACTTGAGTAACATACTTTGCTTTGATCCCATTTTCTGCCTGGGGAAGAGCATGTCTTATTAAGCAGGCAATGTGTAAAGTTGTATCATTACTATGGAATTAGAGGGGAAGAAAAAAATCTCTGAGCACAACTGCAATTTGAGAGAGCACCCAAGGGCTGGGAAGAAGATGTGAGATGATTCTAGACTTAAAAATTATATTTTAGGTTCAAAGTATCCTCTAGATATTATGAGTTTGTTTACCCACTTAGTTTAACTTTGAAGGGAGAACCTTAAACCAAGAAAATAGTTTTAATGAGATACTGTTCCTAGTTCAAAGCAATGCCTCGGAGTCAGCTACAACTTGAGCACAACAATAATAGAGCAGATGCAGCTTTTCCTTTAGCCTGCCCAAGTCTCACTGTGTGCAAGTTACTGAATCACTCTTGTCAATAAGACCAGCCATCCCTGTCATCCAACAGGAATTACAAAAATCAATGTGTTGCACCTCGGCTGCTTGGGAAGCGGCACTGAGAACGTATCAGTCAATAGCAACTACAACAGAAACCATTCATGTCAGCTGCTCCCTTCTCCTTTCTCCCCTCTATCCTTCATAGCTGAAAAGGAGAGGCCTGAGTTAGTGACCTGTCCATGCCCATCTGCCTACTTACTGTAACAACAGTCGATTAATATTTATTGAATGGTCATAATGAGCCTGGCCTTGTGCCAGGTGTTGGCTCCCATCTTACAGCCTCTATAGTACTTGTTTTCTCTGCCTAGAATGTTCTTTGATGGTCACATGACTGCTTTCTTTTTGTCATTCAAATCTTAATTGAAATTCTCAATTTCACTGCTCCAAAAAAAGCTTTCTTTCAATGTGAAGTAAACACTTAGTCACATTCTATCATATGCTATTTTAATTCTCTGCATCACACTTATCATCTGTTAATTTTTCTTACTTTAAAAAATGTATTTGTCATTGTGTCTCTTATCACCACAGTGTTAGTACGACAACAGGTGGCACTTTCTCTGTCTTGTTATTCTGTGTCCTCAGTACCTAGAATATTTCCTGACGCATAAATATTTGTTAACTGTGTGAGAGACTTAGGATACCATGGCGAGACAACAGTAAATATGATTCCTGATTTCATGGGTCTGCTTGTCTTTTAGTGAGGGGGATAGACATGAATCAAAGAATCGTACAGTTTAGTAAAAATTTACAACTAGGTAAATGTGGAAAGGGAGGACTTCTAGGAGGACTTAGGAATGGGGCAATTAACCAAAAAGTGGAGGTCACATAAGGGTCCCCAAGGAAGGGCACCAGGGTGAGACATAAAATCTGAAAGAAGAGGTGAAGAGGAGATGAGACGGGTAGGACCAAGGAGGTTGTATGTTCTAGGTTCGAGGACTGGAGGGAACATGCCCACTCAAGCAAAAAGCCAGTGTGGTTGACTTGCAGGGGGGCGTGGAAGGCTGGTTTGGAGGTGAGGCTGGGCAGGCAGGTGGCTATCCAGGCCAGGGCCGGATTCTGTGGGCAACATTAAACATTTGGATCATTAGCCTAAGATTGATGGGGAGCCTCTGAGGAGTTTTAAGCAGTAGTGGAATGATTTGATCAGATTTGCAATGAAAAAGACAAAATCCCAAATTGTAGAGAAAGGACTAGTGGTGGTTTAAATGGGAAAGGTACTGCCGCTGTTCAAGCAAGATGTGTGAGTAGTTGGATTCGGTTGCTGTAGAGATGCAGGACAGTAGCCAGAGTCAGGTCAACAAGAGGTAGTTTGTGGGGAAATGTCAGGGGTGGGGGAGAAGGAAGGGTCAGCGACGATTCTTAGATTTCTGCCTTTCTCACCAGAATGGAAGCCTGTGTTATCCACTGAGAGTCATCACACTGCAAGGCAGACGTGTAGGTGGGGTTTGGGGTTACGGACAATGGGTTCAGTTGTGTGTTACATTGTGCTGGGAGTGCCTTTGAGGTGTCCAAGTAGGGACATTCGGTAAATAATTGGTTAGATGAGTCTGGAACTTCAGAGAAAAGTGCCTGAGAAGTATTCACAAGTGTGTGAGTCATTTGTAAATAGGTGAAAATTGAAGTCATTGATGTGGATATAATAGCCTGAATATAGAAGTTGTAAAGAGAGAAATTGTAACAGAGACTTGAGGAAGTTTCTTCATTTCATGTCATTTAATTATTGGGTAGAGGAGGAGGATCCTGCAAAGCAGAGAGAGAAGCAAGTTCCAGAGAAGAGGAATAAGTCAGGAGAGAGTGGGAGGATGGAAGCCAAGGGAAGATTTATCCACATCAGAAGCTGTGAAGCGACTGCAAAAATGACCCTAGGTGACCTTTCTGTCTTCTAGTAGGCTGACCAGATGCACCACTTTAAGCAGGGCAGAAAACAATGGTCCTGCCCCATTTCCAACGGTGCATGTGGTCAGCCTACCGACACCTTGAATTTAGCGCAATGGGACTAGGTTGACCAGCCGTACAGCTCCAAACAGGACAGTGCTGTTTTCTGTCTTGTTTAACATGGGACATCAGGTCAGCCTACCTTTTAAACATAATGTGGACATGACGGCAAGTTCTGGATGGGACAGTCTGGTGAAGAGGGTCGGTGGGGTCCTGTGTCATCGGGGAGGCTCTCGAAGAAAACAAGGTGCAGATGTGCTGGGCGGACGCTCGGGGTGCACTCTTGGTGATCTTTAGGGGATCCACCGCCGCTGCTCTGTGGCCGTTTTCAGGTGTAGACTTCAGAAATGTTGCCGTTTTGGCTAAATGCCTCATTAGTTACTGCAGTGAAGTCTTAAATTACACAGCGTGGGTGCTGTCTGTAACAACCCCCAAACTTCATCGGAATTTAAGTCTCATTCACGCGGCATTCCTGGACCGTGTGTGGGAAGTGGCCTTCCCGGGGTGATTTATAGACTGGGAGCCCCTGTAGCTTGTGGCTCCATTGTCCCTTAGAGCTGTGGGGGCCCCTGCTGAATCTGTGGCTCCAGCCAGCGAGTGGGAGGAGAGGGCAAATGCAGCGGTCCGAGGGAGGTGGTTTTTACGGGCCGGACTAGAAGTAGCGTCCATCTGGTCCACTCACATTCCGCGGGTCAGCTGTGCTGCAGGGGGCTGGCTGGGTGGGGGTGCGCTGGCTGTGACCGAGTGGAAGGGGAGCCAGCTTGGGAGACCTGCCCCTCTCTCCCAGAGGGCCTTTGCCCTGTGTTCCTTCTGCTGGTTTGAAGACTTAATTAAGCCTGCATACCTTCCTTGCCACAGAATGATCTTTCTTTATTCAACACATTTTCTTAAAATTATTTCCGTCTGCCTGCCTGACTTGCACTTAACGTGCCATCTCTCCTGAAGAGAGAAGAACACGATTTGGGGACAATTTCCCTTGATTGTCCAACGGTTATTTTCCAGTAAAAGAGACCGCGTTTCTGGCAAACAAGCTGGCTGACTTCTCCAAAAACTATTAGTACTTCTCTCTGGCTTTACTTTTGAGATTTTTGAAAATATTTTTGTGCGGTTCTATCTCAGGAGGATTTTGGGGAAAGGGTTTTAAGTGTGGCTTTTGAGCTTGCAGAGTTGCCTGGGGGGCTGGCCCCACCCACAGAGATTCTGAGTCCGGGTCAGGCTGGGGCTGAGAATTTGCATTTCTCACCATCCCGCTGTGGTTCTCACGCTGCGCACTCAAGACCACACTCTGAAAACCAGGCCTCTAAAATAAACAGCTTTTTGTTTTTTTTTTTTTTAAAAGAGGACATCCTGCTTTCCTAACCCTGAAATTTTATCCCTGTGTGAAGATAACACGATAGAAAATACAATTTAAAATCAGGATAAAAACACTTAGAGATGGAAATTCTTAATCCTTGCTCTGAACCAGCTGTGCTTTAGCCCGTCCTGTGACACTGGGCAAGCCATTCTCCTGCTCGGAGTTTCCATTTCTTGATTTATAAAATGATGATCAATCATACACCTGTTTTGCCTGGAACAAGAGATTTTGTCCCAGGCTAAGTGGGAGCAGAGCAGCCAGGAGATTTACTTGTTTCTATGGAAAGGGAGATATTTTCACTCCCATCAGGGGACTTCGCTGGGGACTACCTCCCTGCAGGGAAGACCCACGTATGGGGCTCCCTTAGATTTCTGGAAGGCAGTACACACTCAGTGCTTGGACCGTATTTCATAACAATGCAACAGCAATGGCGCTGAAAGGTCAACAGTGCGTCCCTGTGATTTTAAACGCAGCTCTGTGACACAATCACCTGTGTAGCTTTAAAAAAATAAGCCTGTTCTGAGGTGAGGCCTGGGCATCTAAGAACGAGTCGTATGTGCAAACGGGGTTCGAGAACCTTCTGACAGGAAACAGACCCTGGCCCTTCCCTGGTCAGTAAAGGGGGTTGTGCTGGCACTTCTAGCTTACAGCTGATAGGCACATTCTGTACCCTGCGAAGTTTGATTGCACTGGGGGTATTAAATTCCCGCTCAGCAAGCGCTCTATCACAGGACAAATGGGAGTGTCACAGCAGGCTTTTAAGACCCTGTGTTATTATGTTGAGTGATCAACTGCTTGCAGGTGATTATACTGCCTCCATAGGCTTCGGCCCTCACTTCTTTTGCTTTTCAGGTACTGCCATCTATCTTTGTGGTTTTTTTTCCCCCCAACCAAAGAGAAAGCACACACATATAAAAATGGCTAAAAAGCACCCCATATACTGGAGAAGTCGGTTGAATAGGATGCCTCCTGCCTCCTTTTCTGAGACATGCAGAACTCAAATCTAATGTAGCTGTGTCATAAGAAGTCGAGCAGCTGTAGATAATCTGGGGTTTTAATATTTGATTTCGAGGTTTCATTTGGCTTTTATCATGAGGAAGGAGGCAAGCAGAACCACAGTCGTGACAAGGAAGTGATACCAGATGGGTATGAGGTACTAATGCCACTGTGGCCTCTGCCACTTTCTCTGCATATGTTGCTTGGGTTTCCATTGTTTCAGCAGAAAAATGGCCCACGGGACAAGGTTATTCGTTTGATAAAGGATTGCTTAAACTCATACCCGGAGCATGTTTACACTTTTGAAAAGCTATTGTTATTAACATACTTGACATGAAAGTAATTTGGCCTGAGTAATATTTGTCTCAGAACAGCTCTCATTGGGTTTACATAGCAGCACTGAATGACTTATGGTAATTTCAGGAAAAGGCAGTTAGAAAGCACAAAGTGTGGAGCTTCTGATGAACTGAATTCCATAGCTGAGTGAATACCAACCAAGCAAGGCCTGCTATTTCCTTCAAATGTACTGATAAGGAAAGCACCTCGGTGACGGACCTGTACGTTGATAACTTTGACTACCTGGAGATGAACACGTTTCATCAGGTGCTCTGATCGCTGTTCTCTGCTGCCTCTCTTCTCTTAGAGACTTATGTTCTGAGTACCTCTTAGCTATGCTTTTCTGAGGACCTAAGTTTTGTTTAGATAATTGCTTCTGGAAGAACTGCGTTAGCATCCCTGCAGGAAAAACTCACAGTGTGGACGCTCCCAAACAGAGAGAGGCGTACCAGGATTCTAGGTCGAGGCACTGCAGTTAGTGCAAAACTGGGGCTTGGAACCAAATAAAATCAGTATCCCTGAAGTGTGAGGAGGGCACGGAGAACAGAACCAGCCCGGACCCGGGACGAGGCTGAGAGCAGCCCTTGTCAGCTTGAAGGCCCCTTTCCCAAGCACCAGCTGTCCATGGAACGCGCCCCCTGGGCTCTCCATGCCTGGAGCAGGGTCTGAGGCTCCAGGAGCAAAGGCAGACATGGCATTGCATTGGATCAGAAACGCAATAGAGGAGGCTTCTGTTTTTACTTGTTTTACTGCCAGGAGGGGAGGGAAAACACCTGTAAATAAAGTGAGTGAATATTGAGAAGTGAGAAAGACTTGCTTGTTGGAGTTATCCTTCTCTTCTCTTTTTTTATGTGTTTGAGAAGAGGTTTAGAAGGCTGAATCTCCTTCTGTTCTTCAGGAATTCTTTTAAACGTATTTTGTTCTCTGTCTCAGGTTAGGTCAGATCTGAAGATGTGGTACCATGTGTCATTGTTTTTGTCTTCTGCAGGTGAAGTGCAGACTCTAGAACTAATGTGGCATGGTGTAACTTTTCTGTCCAATTAGCCCTAGAACTCTAAGCACACGGCATCAGTTCACATCACCAGGACTTAAGTATTTGAGCCAAAAACTATTTTGCCTAAAGTTTATGTCTGTGTTCAGAGAAAACTGGAAGGAAAAGACAGAAAAGAGCATTTTTGTTGTTATTGTGCCTGATTCTTTGGAATTTGCACCTATTCAAACTAACTTTAACTTCTCACACTTTCCCCATCTCACACTTTCCCCACTCTTGAACTTGTTTAGTTACTAAAAACAGTGGGAATGCTAGTCCTTTGTAATTAACTTTCTACAGATATAAAAGTCATAGCTATTAAACACAAGGTAAGCTGTATTTAATGTGGAGTTTCAACCTAAGGAAGAAACTTTAAATTTACTGCCTTTCTATGCAGTGAAACTTAATATAAAACCTGGTTTTACAACTGCTGGTTATTGATTAAACAACTGGAGTGTTTTGGTACTGATTATTTCTGTTGTACACTTATCATCTTAGGTTTGGAGAAGTTATTATTAAAGATATTAAAGTTCTCAAAAAGTCCTTAAAGGTCACTAGTCTGTCCCCTCACCCACCCAATGCTGGAACCATCTTTACAACATCTCCCCCAAGTGGAAGTTTTAGTCATATAGAACCTGTGCAATGATAGCAAGGAGAAAACAGACTACAGTATCCAGCAGGCAGTTATAATTTGGAGTTATCCCTGAATGCAGTTCATTTACAACTACAGTGAGCTTCAGTTCAGGACAGTACCTAAATATATAAACAGAAAAATCAATATAAAAGGTGGCGACTGCTTTGACAGAGGCACGAATACAAGTATGTGGTTAAGACACAGCTACAAACATGGGAGAATCAGGGAAGGGGACATGTGAATTTGTCTTGCAGGATAGTAGAAGTGTGTGTGTACACACACGTGCACACACGCCCTGGGGAAGAGTATTTCCATAGAAAGGATAACAGGTGCAAAGACATGGAATCTAGAAGAGGCTGTATTAAGACACGGGGAGGAGTTCAGAATGGTTGGACGGAAGGGTTTATGAGATTGTGGGTTTGTGAAATAGTGGACATGGCTTGGGTGCAGCTGTTTGGAGCTTTGCAAACCCACCCCAAAAGTTTAGATTTTATCCCACAGGGAAAGTGAAAGCTTCAAAAAGTAAAGCATGGGAGTGACTTGACCAGATTTCAATTTTAGGAAGGTAATCCCTGTGGCAGTTGGGAGAGCTAGTTTGATAGAGGACAGGCTGGTGCAGGGGTACAGGTTGGATGTAAAACACTCTGCCATCTGGCAGCCCCTGCGTCCTATTTTTAGTTCAGAGAGTAAGGTCATTGTTAGGACTGTAGAGCCAGTCTGAACTGGTTGTGGTGGATAATTGTAAAATGTTATGCCTAATGTTGTGTGAATACCAGCAAAGTATAATCGCATAGAAAACGGTGAGTTACTTGGATTGTGCAGGGAAACAAAAATTGACTTGAGTTGCTAACACAAAGAATTGTAAGATGGGAAATACCTAGATCATTGGGCAAGTTGTTTTTTTTTTTTTTTTTTTTTTTTCCCCCCTATGAAGAGCTCAACTTTAATTTGGCTGGGCATAGACTGAGGCACATAGTCTGTAATTTGATGATTTCAAACAGTATGTGATTTTGTAACATCCTTATGGATCAGAAAGTTATTATGGAACAGGACAAAATAAAATCACATGAGCGCTGTATTCTAAAAAGAAGAGGTCAGAATAATGTCAGGGTAGGCATTAGAAATTTGCATGTACTTCACGAAACAGCTGGCGTGTGGGGATCAGAGCAGGACAGATGACACATTTTTGATTGCCTTTCAGGAAATGCAGGGTGGTCAGAAAGTGAGGCCCTTGAACTCTGATTTTCGCTCACCTTCACTTCTGCCTTACGAGGTTTACATCACTGGCTCACTGGCCCACCAGTTCCCCTTTTCCACATGCCATAGACAAATACTCCTAAAACAGATAATGTTGCAAACAGAACTTTAGTCTGCTTGTGAAAAAGATGACGGAGGAATGTGCCCAGATTAAGGTCATGAAAATAATCCTCAAGCATTCTTCCTAATTTAACATGAAAAACAGGCTTTTGCTCATTTATTTTTATTCATGTTACACGTTAATTTAGTAGCATCCCCATGCAGCGGAGAGGACATTTGTTACCAGCTGACAGAAGAGTTGGGTCTGGACACTGGTTGTCTTCTCTGCAGGACTAGTGGCTCCTGTGCTTTGTCACCCCCGGAGGGTGTCTGATAAGTAAACGTGTCCTGGTCAGAATTGGTCACCAGGATTATTGTCAGCCCTCCCTGGCACATTTCCCTGCGACTGCTCTGTAGCTGCATCCTGTCATTTCATATGTGCTGCATGCTCCATCTAGCTAATAAAGCTGCTGCTTATTATGCATGCCATGCTCTGTCGTGTGACTGACAGAGAGCTGCAGCATTTTAAGTCGTGTGCTGGATTCTCCATTATGCTGCCGGTCTCTCCACCATTTCCATAAACATGTTTCTTGCTATGAACTATTAGCAGCAAAACCAAGCTGTTTTAGGACCAGAACCTAAAGTACTGCCAGATGAGAAGGCTGGGGGACATGAGGAGAAGCTGTTCGGAGGAAGATAAAAATTAAGGGCATCAAACATCCGCACATAAAGTGCCTTTTTCATAGTCCTGCAGATGTGGCTGTAGGTGGAGTGCCTCCTGTAGAACATGTGATTCAGTGTGAGTTGGAATAGACCTTTCTATGAGGTTTGGAGACTGGTTAAAAGAAAGACAAGAACAGGCGACTGACATTCATTAAGTACCTACCCTGCATCCAGCCCTTGGCTGTGCTCTGCATAATTATGTCATGGATTCAAAAACAACCAAGGAGCAGGGGTTGACAAACCCATGTTTATGGTAATGTGAAAAGCGAGCTCTGAGAAATGGTGTAACTTTCTTGGTTTCTTGCAACTAGTATGTGATGTGGCTGGGATTGAAACCCAATACAGTCTGGTGGCAGTTCCTCTGTCCTTTCCACAGCCCTCGCCAGGATCCCAGGGGAAGCTCTTTCTTGAGTGAGCCCCCGAGGTTCTCAGGGAGGACTTGACAGGTCTCCAACAATGTGCTTCTTGAGGTTTCAGTGGTTCAACGGTTAGAGATTTTTCATCATAACACAAAAGCAGATTTCAGTGTAGTTTATTTTTGTTGATAAATTACACATGCTAAGTTTATGTTAGCAAATAACGTGGCCAATTTAGAATCACGTTTAGAAAAACATTTAATTCCTAGGATCCTATAGAACAGAGTCTGATAATTACAAGCTTAACATACTCCAATAAATATATGAAATGATTGGACATGTGGGTCTCTCTGTCTCTTCTTACCTTGAATTCTTGACCTTTTTCCATTTACTCAGGGTCATTCATTAGCTCAGGGGAGGGATTTTAGAGCATAGCTCTGAAACAAGAATGAAGTGCTTGGTTTATGAATTGCAAGAATCTAGAATTTGGCATCAGAGGCCTTAGCCCTGACATCAGTGGGCAGAATTTATGATCTAAGCAATAGATTTAGAGAAACACAGTGTGAGTCAGAGGCAGCTTATCTTTTATTTATTTATTATATTTGAAATTTTTTTATTGCTATATATTTTGGGTTCTGGGTGTACAGTTCTACAGTGCATCACCTGTGTGTTGCATCAATGTGCTCACTACCCAGAGTCAGTTCTCCTTCCATCACTTTGTATTTGACTCCCCCTCCCTCCTTTTCTACCCCCTCTCCCCTTGCTCTCAGGTAACCACTAAACCATTAACTCTGCCCCTGAGTTTTTGGTTGCTTTCAGTTTTATATTCCGCATATGAGCGAAGTCATATGGTTCTTTTTTTTTTTTCCGTCTGGCTTATGTCACTTAGCATGATGATCTCCAGGTCCATCCATTTTGTTGCAAATGGCAGTATTTCATCTTTTCTTACAGCTGAGTAATACTCCATTGTGTACATGTACCACAGCTTCTTTACCCAGTCATCTGTCGCAGGGCACTTGGGTTGTTTCTTTGACTTGGCCACTGTGAACAGCGCTGCAATGAAAATCTTTGCAGACTAAGGTTTTCAAATTTTTGGGGTAGATCCCCAGAAAGGGGATTGCTGAGTCATCTGGTAGCTCCATTCCCAATTTTCTGAGGAATCTCCACACTGTCCTCCATAGCAGTCGTATGAATTTTCCATTCCCACCAGCATTTCCCTGGTATCTAATGAGGTTGAGCGTTTTTTTCATGTGTCTGTTGGTCATTTGTTTGTCTTCATGGGTGAAGTGTTTGTTCAGGTCTTCTGCCCACTTTTTAATTGGATTGTTTGGTTTTTTTGTTGTTGAGTCATACTAGTTTTTTAGCTATTTTAGATATTAGTCCCTTATCAGATGTGTTGTTTGCAAATATTTTCTCCCATTCAGTTGGCTGTCTCTTTGCTTTGCTGGTGGTTTCTTAGCTGTGCAGAAGCTTTTTAGTTTGATATAGTCCCATTCATTTATTTTTGCTTTTACTTCCCTTGTCTTTGAGGACAGGTTCATGAAGTCTTCCTTGAGCCCTTGGTCTATAAGTTTAGTACCAGTGTCTTCTTCTATACAGTTTATTGTTGCAGGTCTTATGTAGAGGTCTTTTCCATTTCGAATTAATTTTGGTATATGGTGACAGCAGTTCAGATTCATTCCGAGGCAGCTTTTCTGATATCTATATTGATAAAAATTCTGTGGGATGAGAGAGAGGAGACATATCAGAGGAGAAGCACAGAGCATGGCTCATGGGTCCCCTGAGAAGTGTCAATACTCCTTCCAGGCTCTTGGGACTGACTATTTAAAAAAAACATATTTTAGAATAAAAAATATGTGTATTTATGGTATACAAGAGCTGTCTGGAAAGTATCCAGCCATGTATTATGAAAAATAGAGGCAACTATGGCTGGGTTTTTTCTGGACAGCCCTCGTATAGCATGATGATTTGATATTCATATACATAGTGAACTGATTACTACGGTCAGGCTAATCAACATGTCATCTCTCACATAGTTCCTATTTTTTTTGGCAATGAGAGCACCTAAAATCTACTCCCTTAGCTTATTTTCAGCATTCAGCATAGTATTATGAAGCAGAGTCACCACGCCTGTATGTATGTCAGATCTCTAGACTATTTATTCATCCTGCATAACTGCAGCTTCGTGCCCTTTGTCCAGTGTCACGCCCAGTCTCCACCCCTCCAGCCCCTGGAAACTTCTCTTCTCCCCTGCTTCTGTGAGTTGGGCTGGTTTTGTTTATTTTTTTCTTGTTTAAGACTTGTATAAGTGAGATCATGCAATGTTTTTCTTCATGTATCTTATTTCACTTAGAATAATCCCCTCCAGTTTCATCCACGTTGCAAGTGGCAGGATTTCCTTGTTATTCATGGCTGAATAACATTCCACCGTGTATGTGAGTGTTGTGTACCTCACATCTTCTTTATTTGTTTATCCGTCTATGTTGGCTGTTGTGCGTGACGCTGCAATGGTGTGGCTAGCTCTTTGGGATCCTGTTTTCATTTCCTTTGGATAAATATCCGGAAGTGGAATTGCCAGATCATGTGGTAGTCCTATTTTTGATTTCTTGAGGAAACTTTACTATTTTTTGTAATGGCTGTACCAATTTAGGTTCCCTTTCCTCCATGTCCTCACCAACACTTGTTACCTATACATAGGTACAAAGATAATATGTCTTTTTGAGAACTGCCATTCTTTTTAAAGAAGTATTTCATTAAAAAATATTTTTATTTTAGCTGATTTTTATTTTGATAGATGCATATACTTTATTTTGACATTTAATATTATTTAATATTAATTTCAATTGTACAGCATAGTGGTTAACCATTTATATAATTTAAGAAGCGATCTCCCTGATTAGTCGAGTACATACCTGGTACTATGTACAGTTATTAACATATTATTGTTCATATTCTCTATGCTTTAGTTTACACCCCCTGACTATTTTGTAACTACCAATTTGTACTTCTTAATCCCATGGCCTTTTTCATTCTGCCCCCCAACCCCTCTCCCATCTATCATTCCAATAAATCTAGTAGCCACCTGACACCATACATAGTTATTACAATATTATTGACTCTATTCCTTGTGATGCTCCCTGCATCTCCATGAGTACTGTGTAACAACCAACTTGTACTTCTTAGGTCCTTGCGCCTTTTCACTCACCTCACTACCCCTCGCCCATCTGGCAACCATCAAATTTTTCTCTGTGTCTGTAAGTTTGCTTCTGTTTTGTTTGTTTGTTTTGTTCTTTATATTGCACATATAAGTGAAATCACTTGGCATCGGTCTTTCTCTGTCTGACATACTACACGCAGCACAATATCTTCCAGGTTCATCCATGCTGCCACAGATGGCACAAACCCTTTTCTTCTGGGACCAGCAATATTTCATTGTATCTATGTACCCCCTCCTCTTTATCCACTCATTCATCGATTACCTCCTAGGCTGCCTCCACGTCTTGGCCTTTGTAAATAATGTTGCAGTGAACATGCGAATGCACATATCCCTCTGAAGTTGCAGTTTAGGTTTCTTCAGATAAATACCCAGAAGTGGGATTACTGGGTCCTTCTTTGTCTCTTATTAAAGACTTGGTTTTAAAGTCGATTTTGTCTGGTGTAAGTATTGTTACCTCAGCTTTTATTTTGTTCTATTTTCATGAAATATCTTTTTTCAATCTCTTTACTTTCAGTCTGTGTGCACCTTTCCATCTGAAGTGAGTCTCTTATAGGCAGCATGTGTAAGTGTCTTGTTTTCTTATCCATTCAGCCATTCTATCTTGATTGCAGCATTTAATCCATTTTCATTTAAGTAATTGTTAATAGATATGTATAGTTATTTCCATTTTATTATTCATATTTTTTATTTGTTGTTGTTATTGTTTCATTTTAAAGAAGTCCCTCTAAGATTCTTTGTAACACTGGTTTGGTGGGGATCAACTCCTCTAGCTTTTTCTTGTCTTGGAAGCTCTTTATCTGCCCTTTGACTCTAAATGATAGCTTTGCTGGGTAGAGTAATCTTGATGGTAGGACCTTGCTTTTCAATGCTTTGCCAGTCTTCTGCCCTGCAAAGTTTCTGTTGAGAAGTCAACTGATAGTCTTGTGGGAGCTCCCTTGTATGTAGCTAACTGCTTTTCTCTTGCTGCTTTGTCTTTAACCTTTGGCTTTTTAATTTTGATGTGTCTTGGTGAGGGCCAATTTGGGTTCTCCTTGTTTAGGACTCTGCTTCCTGGGCTTGTATATCTATTTTCTTTGGCAGGTTAGGGAAGTTTTCAGTCATTATTTCTTCAAATAGGTTTTTAATTCCTTGGTCTTTCTCTTCTCCTTCTGGTGCCCCTAAGATGTGAATGTTTGTATGCTTGATGTTGTCCCAGAGCTTCCTCAAATTATGCTCATTTTTTGGATTCTTTTTTCTTTTTGCTGTTCTGACTGGGTGTTTCTTGCTACTTTCTCTTCTAAATCACTGATTCAAACCTCTGCTTCATCTAGTCTACTGTTGATTCCATCTAATGTATTTTTCATTTAAATTATTGTAGTTTTTACTTCTGACTGGTTCTTTTTTATGTTTTCTATCTCCATTTTAATGTTTCCTATCTCTTGGTTGAAGTTCTCCCTGAGGTCGTTGAGCATCCTTATAACCAGTGTTATAGCACCTGGTAGATTGCTATCTCCATTTTGTTTAGTTCTTTTTCTGGAACTTTGTCTGTTCCTTTATTTGGGACATGTTTCTTTGTTTCCCCATTTGGGCTGCCTCCTTGTGTTTGCTTCTATGTTTTAGGTATGGGTGCTATGCCTGCTGGTCTTAGTAGAGTGGCCTTATGTGGTAGCTTTATTGTGGGAACCAGTAGCACAGTCTCCCTTGTCACCAGAGCTGGGCACTCTACATGTTTTCTTTGTGTGGGTTGTGTGTGCCCTCCTGTGGCAGTTGAGTCTTGGTTGCTGTTTATGCATCAGTAGGAGGGAGTGATTGGTTGTGAAGACTGGCTGTGACTACAGTGGAGGACCTGTGGTGCAGGGGCTGATCCTATAGAGCAGGGTTTGCTTTAGTAGGGCTCTGGTACTACTCAGTCTGTCCTTTGAGTGTGTCATCCTTGGAGGTGGCTGGGTGATGCTCTGGCTTGGTCCAAAGCTGGCCATCCTGCATGCCATCCCTGGGGTGTCCTGGGAGGCAACCCATGACAGACCAAGTTTAGCTGCAGCCTGTGCTCTATTCAGGGCTACAGAGCAATTTGAAGATGGCCACTGCTAACACTGAATTTGGAGGTACCTCAAGAGACCAATGCATGAACCGAAGTTGGCTGCTACTAGGGCCAGGCTTAAGGCTGCTCAGCCAGAGGGTACAGGATATGCCAAAGCCAGATACTTCTTGTTTGAGTTTTGTTAACTTTTGGGATATTTTGTGAAAGTCCACAGCATGAGCTAAGGCAGGTTGTGTGGAAAAGGCCCTGGAAGTGGCTTGGGTATGCCCAAAAGTTGGTTAGTGTGGGGACTTAAGGTATCACTAGGGTGGGGCAGACAAAAAGTGATAGCCAGTTTGATGGAGACTCAGATAGGGCATCTGAATGCATGTATATGCAGAAAATGGGGGTGCTCAACAAAAAACAAGGATTTCCACCAGCCCTCCATTGGAGAGCAAGGTGTTCCTCCAGTCTTTGCCTTGAAGCTAGACAATTCAGGCCCACCCTGTATGTCGCTGATGCCTTTTGAGCAGCTGCCCCAGCTCAGGAACTCAGAGGAAGTGAGTCCATCCACTAGTAAGCCTTTGTGCGGCACTATAAAAGGATTGTCTGGGACTGCGGCTGCCCTCATCTCACTCAGCCGCAATCTCCACTGTTTTTCACAGCCAGAAGTTATGGGGACTTCTTTTCTTGGCGGTGAAACACTGGGATGGGGAGGTTGTGTGGGGCTGGGACCCCTCACTTCTCTGGGGAGACCTCCAGCTGAAATATCATTCCCGATTTTTAATGGTCACACATACTTGTGGGAACAGCCCATTCCACATCTTGGCCCCTCCTACCAGTCTCCAGGTGGCTTCTCTGTGTCCTTAGTTGTAGAACTTTGGTTCAGTTAGACTTCAGGTAATTCTCTATGATGGGTTTACTCTAGTTTAGTTGTAATTGATGTGGTTCTGAGAGGAAGTGAGCTCACCATCTTGACTGGAAACTCTCATTTTATAAGTCAAGAATAGCCATTCTAACAAACTGTACCAATTTAGGTTTCTTTTTCTCCACATCCTCACCAACACTTGTTATCTCCTGTCTTTTTGAAAATAGCCATGAGGTGATATCTGATTGTAGTGGTGATTTGCATTTCCCTGATGATTAGGGATGAACATCTTTTTATGTATCTGTTGGCTAACTGTGTTTCTTCTTTTGAGAAATGTCTATTCAGGTCCTTTGCTTATTTTTAAATCAGTTTATTTGTTTTCTTGCTATTGAGTTGACTTCAACAAAATTAGAAAAGTCATTACTAGAAGCAAAGATGATCTTACAAAATGATAAAAGTTAAATTCATTAGAAAGATAAAAACAAATACACATTGTATTTGCCTAATAATATTACCCTAAAGCATACGAAATAAAAACTGACATAACTATAAGGAGAAATAAACAAATTTATAGTTAGGATAATTTAATACACCCCTCTCAGTAATTAATAAAAAATGAAGGTAAAAAACCTTGCACAATTGTAAAAGATATCAATAACAAATTTGATCTATTATATATAACAAATACTACAATATACAATACATAACATATGTATATAATAAAATATATAACATATATAATATATTGTATGTATAATTATATAGCACTGTACATATTAGTTAATTATATATTATATACTGTATAATTAGATACCATGTTATACATAATCTATAACATTATGTAATATTTAATTTACTTAATGTATATAAGTCAAATTTCTTAAACTTGTTATTCAAAATTTTTTACCCAAATATAAGTATGCACAATCAAGTTTGCTAATTTAATTTACTGTTTGCAAATATATACATATATGTATATATACACACACGCACACATACACACACACACACACACGAACTAGGCCAAGTTTACTAATATATGTATACACACATGAAAATCTCTGTATGTTTCTTAATTTTGTAAGACAATTTATTTACTATGTTGCTATGCTATACCAAATTTTGTGTTTGTGTTACCACTGTAAAACAAATATTTTAATCATCACTAATTTGAAATAGAATTTGTATTAATGTTCACAATGTCAGCACATTCACCTGTGAGTGTGATCACCTGATCTTCCAAAAGCTTTACTCTGATTTCTTATATTGAATGAGAAAATCAAGTCATAATTAAAATGAACTTACTTTCTCTTTAAAATGTCTGGAAATTGATACTGTAAACCTGGCATTATTTAACAGTTGGCAAAGTTCTACTGCTGCTAATGGAGCCAACACTTTCACACTATTGCTTCACTTTTTCAACGTGTACAACACAACCTAGAATCAAATGAGTGAAATTAATTTAGAAGAACAGGCATTTGCCCTAAATGTAAAGATAAGCTTCACAGAGTCTTGCATAAATGCACTTGCTGCAACTGCTTGTTGAATTATTATTTTCTGACAGTCTTCTTAGCTACATTTGAAATAGATGCTAAGAATTCTTTATCAGAATTGTTTCTTTTTATGTGTTCAGCAATATCACAAAAACCTTTATAGTGGATGGTAAATGTTGACAATTTTTTAAAGTTACATGGCCATCACTAACTTTCTCAGAGATAGATACGTAGTACTTATTTTTTCATTAAATGTACAGTTCCATTCTTCTGAACTCATTACTGCCAACAGGGTTTGTTGTAAATTGAAAAGTGATGAAAGACAATAAAATAAATAGTTATACATTCACAGTTTACATTGAAATAATGACAGAACTACTGTAGCGATTGTGTTCAGATTGCTCTGTGCTTTGCAGCAGGATTGTTCATCTATTTTCCATGCATACTTCATGTAGACCTAACCTAGAATTTCTCATTTTCCACTTACTGCTAATTGGTAGCCTGTGGCTTCATGTATATCACAGGCCCAGGGCATGGCCCAATTAGCTGGTGGACCAGATAGTTGTCAAGGGCAGCGACCTTCTTGCTTGAGCGAGTGCAGTTGTTTCATCAGTAAGCCCCTGTGCTTTCCTTGAAAGGAAAATGTTAGTTCTGTTGTGTTTGAGAAAGAGTTGGAAAATGAAAAAAGAGTTAATGCTGGCTGTCTCTCAGCTTTAACCGGGTGTTAAGTTTATGGCACCTGCCTCACATCCACAAGACGAGGCCATGGCAGCCACTGGAAACGTATCATGGAGACCCTTTAAACACTGTGTGTTGTGGGTGTTTATGAGACACTTTTTAGCAAATTCCATTCTATGTTGAGTTCCCCCCATCCCAATATTAATTAAGAAAAAGCAGTGAAAACATGAATAATAATGATCAGGAATCAAATATAGGACATTATCACATATAGTGCACTATCTGAAAAGGTGATAATAGGATAGTGTGAATACCATTATGACAAAAATCTGAAATTTGAGTGAAATGGAGACACTCCTAGAAAATTATCATTTACTCTAACAGACATAAAAAGAAACAGAAAATGTGAGTGGTTGTATAACTATTAGCAAACTGAAAAAATAATTGAAATACTTTCCATAGAGAGAGAGTATCATGCATAGAAGGCTTAATTATTGAGCTCTACCCAACTTTTGGGACACAGGTAACTTCTATCTTCCACAGACTTTTCCAGAGGATTGAAAAACTCATTTCCCAATTCATTTTATGAGGCTACTATGACTTTAATGACAAACCTGGAGGACATGATGAAAAAATAAACGTGTAGGCAAATACCTCTAATAAACATAGATTTAAAAATTCTAAACAAAATATTAGTAGATCTAATACAGCAATAAACAAAGGAGATAGTATATTAATGACCAAATTTATTGTATTCCAAGAATATGAGGTTGATATAGGAAATTAATGAAATTTATTATATTTGCAGAGTAAAAATGGGAAAATATTTTATAGTAATTTTAATAGATAAGCAAAAAGCTACTTGTCAAAATTCAATGTCTTCATTAAGTCTTAAAAAAACTCAGCAAAGTAGGAATGGAATGGATCTTTATTTGATAAAAAGCATTTACTAAACAGCTCCAGTATATCTTTTTTAATATTTAATCATATTGAATGCTGAAACTTTGTAGGATTGTCCTGTGAGTTTGAGCGTGAGGCAAGTTTGCTCACTATCACTACCTCTTTGAAACTTATAATAAAGAGGAAAAAAAAGCCACAAAAACAAGAAAAGAAAAACAAACAAAAAAGCCCACCAAAAAAACAACAACAAAACCAAATAAAACTTGTATGCATTTGAAAAGAAAAACATTTGTATTATTCTTGGCTGATCTGATAACATTGTAGTTAGAAAATTTAAGACAATATACAGATAAATGATTATGATTAATAAGATAGTTTAGCAAAATAACTCTAGAAAATCAATATGCAGAAGTAATTGTATATACTAGAAATAAGAAGAAACTGAAGTTTAAATAAGACACTATGTAGGATTAAAATATCAACTACCTTAAAATAAATCTACAGCTAATACAATAAAACATTATTAAAATAAACTAAAATGACTTAAATAAATGGAGAGGCATTGGTCATAAATTGGAATGGAAGATTCAAATTTACTAAAATGTCCCTTTTGTCTGATTTAGTTTAAGTCCATTAAAAATTTCCAGTATTAAAAAAAAAATTTTTTTTGTGGAATGTGAAAAGTTGATTTTAAAATTTAGAACTACAAAGATTAAGGAGTAGCCAAGTTAATATAAATCTATATTAATTTTTACCATGTGGTATTAGCACAAGGATAGACAGGGCAATGAACAGAATCTCATGTCTAGAAACTGCACCAGGCACATATATAGACACTTGATTTATGACAAAGTGACACTTCAGAGCAGTGGGGGAAAGGTTAGTATTTTCAATAAATAGTGCTGAGACAGTTGGACATCTTTCTTGTAGAAAATGAAATTGGATCCCTTGTCATACCTGACACAAAAATCAATTTCTGGTGGATTGTAGACTTACGTAAAAAAAGCAATGAAATTTGTACTAGATAATTAGAATATCTTTATGACACCAGGCAGAAAACTGTTTTTTTAATCATGACATAAAAGGCACCATCTAAAAGAAGATTGATAAAGTTGATTTCATTAAAATAAAGGAGTTCTGTTCATAGACATACACTGTTAAAATAGTAAAAACAAAAAAACAAACAACTGGAGGGTGGGAGAATATATTTGCCACAATTTTAACCAAATATCCAGAATACATGGAGAATTGTTACAAACCATTAAAAAAAAAGAAAAGAAAAGAAAAATTGCCAATTCAATAGAAAATTGGGCAAGAGGTTTTATGGATGATGAGATCTAAATGACCAATGTACATTTCACTGTTCAACTTCATTGGGAATCAGGAAAGGCCTATCAAAACCTCAGTGAGAAACCATTGCATTCCCACTAGATTGGAGAAAATTTGGAAGTCAGATAATTCCAAGGTGAGAACACCTTGGAATGAAAGCAATAAAAGCTTTCAAAAACTGGTGCCTGTGGACATTGGTCCAAACACTGGAAAATGCTTTGGCGTTATCTTGTAATGTAGATGTGCACAATCAGAAATTCCTGTGTCAGAGATAAATGTTAGTATGGAAATGCATACTTACGTCCACTATGGTATGCTAGACAAGAATGTGCTTAAAATAGTCCCAACTGTCCTGCCCAAATGTCCATTGGCTATAAAATAAATGGACAAATTGTTTATTCATGTAATGGAGTAATGTTCAGCAGTGAAAATATAAAAGCTACAGCTATGTGCAACATATATCAATTCTAAATACATAGTGTCAACAAAAAACAAGACAAAAACAGATGAAAGTAAACCACATTGATTAGGGATTCCTGTTTATGTGGCAAAACTGTAGAGCAAAGCGAGGATGGATTATTATAAATCAGGATACCAGTTACCCCATGGGAGGGAGGAGTTTGAGATCAGGAAGGGTCATGGCCCGGGATGATGCTAATGATGTTCAATGTTTTGACCTTGGAGAGTATTACACAGGGATCCACTTCATTAAACAGATGCTCCTCAACTTACGGTGGGTTATATCTTGATAAACTCATTGTAATTTGAAAATACCCTATGTCAAAAATGGATGTAATACATGTAACCCACTGAATATCACAGCTTAGTCTAGCCCACCTTAAATTGTGCTCAGAACACTTACATGAACCTACAGCTAGGCAGAATCGTCTTACACAGTAAATACACTGTAGAGTGTCAGTTGCTTACTCTCGCGATTGCATGGCTACCCGGGAGCTGGCTCCCTGCCGTTGCCCAGTGTCATGAGAGAGTATCTTATCCTGTATGGCTAACCTGGGAAAAGTCCAACATTCAAAATTTGAAGTACGATTTCTACTGAATGCATATTGCTTTCATGCCATTGTAAAGTTGAAAAATCATAGGTCCAATCATTATAAGTCAGGGACCATCTGTAATTTTTGTATAAGTTGTGCAGTTTGTTTTAACTTGTTAAACTGTACAACAATATTTTATGCATATCATATTTCACAATTAAAAAGTGTTTGAGTATCTGCAGGGGATACGAAGAAAGGAGGGGTTACTTCAATGGGAGGGAGGGTGTAGGAAAGGCTCCTTGGGAGGTTTTCCTTGAGCTGAGATTTGAAAGTGGCTTAAGGATCAGGAAGTCACCTCAGTGTTTAATCCCAATTAGGAATGCTTACTTGTTTATTAGAAAGTCCAGACTGCAAAGACTGTTTGGACCGATAGTGGGAATGCGTATAGGGGGAATGATGCTGGTTATGAATACACTGGCTACAAAACTCAACCAATTTAAAGTCCATTGACAATGAGTATAGTTAAGTACTGGCTTGGGCAATAATGGTTTAGTAGCATGATATCCCTGTTTCATTCATTCAAATATTAATCCATTCATTCAGAAAATGTTTTCTCAGCATCCACTATGTGGCGTACACTCTTCAAGGTTCTGGGGATAAAATGGCTATGAAATTAATGTGTTTTCATCGACTGTAATTAGCATGGGGTTATTATAGGCATCTGCTTACTTTCCAGAGTAGGTCGAGTGATTTGTGATCCTAGAGTCACAGATGTTTGCTTCCTGATGTCCTCCAAAATAGTCCACATCAACGTGTTCTTTGATGTAAGGTCTGTTAGGTTATATGGGTTTTCCTCAGCCCAGCCCGTGCCATCTGGGGCCTTATCTTGCCCCAGACTTGCACCCAATGGGTTCAGCTGAGCTTAACTAATTATTTTAGTTTGGGGAAATTAGACAGTATTTATCTATGTAGGTATGCTGGTGTTTCCACCCCTTCAGATCACCTCATATTTTAACTTTACATTCAGCAGAGCTCATTGGGACCACAGTGGAGGGAAAATGTGTTTGTAATAGTTTTCTATATAGGAGATGATTTCAAAAAATAGTCCTAAGAATATTTCTGAAACAAACTGCTGTTGCAAACTGTAGACTTGGGATTGTTTTTTACTCCAGAATTTGGCAAGTATTTGAATTCTTTGTTTCTCAGGAAATTTTACCCTCCAATAGTATATAATATAAAATTTGTTGTGTGGTGAATTTCACTAGATAGACCTGAGGAAGATCCTAAGATGGAATTCTTCAGAAGAAATTATGTTTGCACATTTAATTTAATACATGTATATACTGGGGGTACCAAAAAAACGTGTACACATTTTAAGAGATGCTCTCTATGTATGACTTTCAAAGTTGAATTGAATTACAGGAGCAGTGTGTAGTATGATGGTCACTGAAAAGATGGCATTAATCAAATGAATTCGAGCGTCACCATGCGACAGGCAGGACAGTCAGAGAAAATGGTGGAAGCATTGTTGTCATTCAAGGAGCACAGGACCGTTAGCCAGGACAATGCATAGGACAAATCTGTGCTAGTCACATTCTCCTGACTTAATAACCCATCACCTCCTACCTATAAGGGACCTTAAAGGATGTGGTATGCCATAGAAAACCGGCTGCTCTGGTGGTACTTCAGGAAGAAATTGAAACGGTATACACAACGATACAAGTAGACTCTTCGGTCAACATTGCTCACAGTAGTTCTCTGTAATCAAGGTCTGGACACTGATGGTAACCACTTTGAGTATCTTCTTTAATTGTAGAAGTCTAACATGACTTGTATTAATCTTTTGTTAGTATATATTGAGCTTTACAATTTTCATACAGTATTTTTCTGCCTTAAAATGTGTATACATGTTTTGGCACCCTCTGTCTACACACACACACACACACACACACACACACACACACACACATAGTGCATGATTTTTCTTTATTCCATATGTCAATGGTGTATATTAATTTTTTGTGTGTAGTTTTGATAACTTAGATTTTATCTAATCAAAAAATTGGTATAACTCTTAACTCCTTATCCTGCTGTAATATCCAGCATTTGTCTGACAAGATAACTGATTCCTTCAGTTTCATAGAATATTTGTTTCCCAAGGTTTACAAATACTCTTATTTTATAAGACCATACAAATGAACTACGAATGACAACTTCTGAATAATTTGTCCTGCAGGGTCTGTTTTCTGTTGGATTCTCTTTAAAAGAGAGATTTTTTTCCCCCCAAAAAATGCTTCTAAGAGATTATAACCATACCAGGTAATTTAATAAATGTACACTGAGTGTCTACTATGTTCCAGACACTATGATAGTTTTTTAAAAAATATTTTTTATTTTTCAATTAGAGTTGACATACACCACTACACTGGTTTTATATATATAGCAAAGTGATCAGACATCTACAAAACCCTTGAAGTGATCACCCCAACAAGTCCAGCACCTACCTGACATCACACACAACCACCTCCACACTATTGACCACACTCCCTATGCTATACTCCACGTCCCCATCACTGTGCTGCACCTACCAATTTGCACCTTTCAGTCCCTCCCTGCTTCCCCATCCCCCAAACCCCTCCCATCTGTCATCCATTAAAGTATTCTCCACATCTATGAGTTTGTGGCTGTTTGTTTGTTCATTTGTTTTGTTTTTTCAGATTCCTATAACTTAAATCATATGGTATTTGTCTTTCTCTGTCTGACTTATCTCACTTAGCATAATACCCTCTAGGTCCACCCATGTTGTTGCAGATGGCAAGAGTTCATTCTTACTTATGCTGAGTAATAATATCCCATCGTTTATATGTACCACCTCTTCTTTATCCATTTATCCACGGATGGACACTAAGGTCGCCTTCACAACTTGGCTATTGTAAATAATGCTGGCATGAACATAGGGATGCATGTGTCTTTTCAAATTAGTGTTTTAGGTTTCTTCAGATAAATAGCCAGAAGTGGTGGTGTTGGGTCCTTCTTTGTCTTTTGTTATAACCTTTGTTTTTAAGTCTATTTTGTCTGGTGTAAGTATTGTTACCCCAGCTTTTTAAAATTTCCATTTTCGTGAAATATCTTTTTCCATCCCTTTACTTTCAGTCTGTGTGTCTTTTGATTTGAAGCGAGTCTTGTAGGCACTCACTTCAAGGACCTTGTTTTCTTATCCATTCACCCACCCTATGTCCTTTGATTGAAGCACTTAATCCATTTATATTTAAAGTAATTGTTAATACATATGTGGTTATTGCTATTCTATTATTTATAGTTTTTATATTTTTCTCCTCCTCCTCCTTTTTCTTCTCCTTTCTCAAGAAGTCCCTTTTTAACATTTCTCATAATACTGGTTTGGTGGTGATGAACTCCTTTAGCTTTTTCTTGTCCAGGAAAACTCTATGCTAGTTTTGTAGAAAAACATCAAACAAACGAGATATAGCACCTGTCCCTAGGATTTCACAATTAGTGAGGATTAGGAGGCGTAAATTGTCATCAATGATGCAGTGTGATAAATGTGATGATAGAAGTTAGCATATAAAGCTAGGTAAGAAAATGGGAAAGTAATTTAGTCGAGGTAGGAAGCAAAAAAGAAGGAGTTCCTAAGTGGCAATGACTTGAGCTGAGACTTGAAGAAGGCTTGGGGCTGGGTCACTTAGGGAAAGTTGATAGAATGGACCTAGGCAGAAGGAGCAGAACTCGTAAGACAGGGTGTAAGAGAGTGTGGTGAAGTCATGACTGCAGGTGGTTTAGTGTGGCTGAAGAGCAGACTGTGCAGCAAGTATTGGACAGAGGGTGAGACTGCAGATGCCAGTAGAATCCAGGCAATCCACGAATGAAGGGCCTTATAATCATCCTAAGGAATATTAATCTCATCCTGAAGATATTGGGGTGCACTGAACCAGTCTAAGTAGAGGTGAGAAAATATTTGTAGTTTAGACTGAGCTCTCTGGTGGTAATTTGGATAGTAGGGTGAAAGCTGGGTGTTTGGGGATGAGGCCATCTGACCAGAGGAAAAGTTAAAGCATTAAACTGAAAAAATCGAGTAACTTAGAATAAAGAGTTCTTTTTATCTCAAATATCAATGTATCATATTTTGCCATGTATAATGTGCTCCTGTGTATAATGAGCACCCATGTTTTTGGCCCAAATTTTCAGGGAATAAAAATCTTTCATTTTAATCGTTTTAATTGAAGGTTTTATTTGTTTATGTTTAGGAACTTGTGTTTTTGTATTATAAAGGAATTTTAGCATTAACTTTTTAACATATTATGGTACAAGAAATTTTATGTAACAAATAATTACAAAACACAAGAACAGATATAAGGTACAAGAAATTTTATGTATAAAATTATTTAATATAAAAAACCCCTGATTATCGTACTTCAGGGTATTATTTTACATATGGGTATCATTATTGATTTCTAGAGTTACACTTTTAACTCATAAGCATCAATAAAAGAATTAAAAACATTTATATAGATACAGAATTAGTAGTATCCATGTATAGTGCACACCCTTATTTTTTCCTCACAAATTTGGGCAAAAACGTGAAGATTATACATGGCAAAATAAGGTAATTCAAATTTTTCTTTGAAAAATTCTCAGATTATTGCTAACTCAATGTGTCTGGTTTATCATAGGCCTATATAAAGCTAGTAGATAATTTAGTAGAGTTTATGTGAATAAAACAACATTTATTTCTTTTTCAAATAGGGTATGAGATCTGAAGGAACAAAAGCTATAATGCTTTATTAATGATGTGACATACAATAAGAAAAATATCATGTCAAGAAAGTTTTGACTTAAGTTATTATCAGTAAACAAAAGTTAGGTCTTATGACATTCTGAACATTGTTTCAACAGCTGTCAATATTCGGTAGCTCGTGATTCATTCAGTATTTGTGTAAGAGATGGGCAAATGACAATTTTGTAGATTATAGTAGGCAACCAATCAGTCTTCTCACTGAACAACACAACCATTTGATAATGTCACTGGTTTAGTTAGGATTGATGTAGGGAGAGTGGGAAGTTCAGCGAGTCTTCAGAACATTCTATCCATTAAAAAATAGGACTTGAAAAAGAAGACTCAAGAAGAATAATTCATGTGTATTTTCAGCTGTAGACATATGGGTATATTGGAAGAGGGAAAATACAAAAGGGGATGAAGAACAGACCTCCATGATGAATCCGGATCGTTCTTCCTACTTGAGAACCATGAACACAAAATTTTGTGGTGAGAGCTCAGATTGAGAGCCCTAGCAACATCTAAATGGGTGGCCTTATATGATATTTCTCAACATAAAACATAAACAATAGTAGTAGTATTGGTGAAGTCCTTGAGACCATGAATTTCTGGAAAAGCTCTCTGTTGTTCAGCTCATCTACTTAAATCTGGAAAGAACCAAATGTGAGAAGTCTTATTCTAAATGGACATTGCTAGCAGATAAAATTACAAGCCAGCATTCTATACAAAGTCGCATGGTAATTAAGCTGTTCTAATTGAATACTTTATCTTTTTTAATGGTTACCTTTGCCTTCAGTTTATTAGCAAACATTATCTAATAAAGTACTCTATTGTATAGGAGAGTCTGAGGGAAAGAGGAGTTGTTTGAGGGAATGAATAAGCAATGAATAGAATCTGAAATAAAATGTTGTCTCGTAGCAGCCAGGCAATTTTATGTTCCTTCACAAAGCAAGTGCTGAGTATCAATTTTGTCCATGTAGAGGGCATCTCTAGTGATTCAGAGAAGATACAGAGGCAATTCCCTACAAAATACTGCCCTGAAAGGTTAATAAAATAATGTAGTTAATGCTTAAAAATAAAATGATTTTATTTCTGCTACTGGTCACAAGATAATGAGTGAATGGGTTGGTACTTTGGCCACTGTGGTTTTTGGCCTCAGGGAAGCTGCCCTCAGGTCAGTTTTGCCATGTTATGCTTAATTTGGTTTTTCTGGAAGGGAGATCAATCCTGGATTATAATCATTTGCTTCCTGAGTTTATTGAAGAAACATTTAGCTCCTAAGAGAGTGGTCTTTACTTCCACACAAGGGGTTAGACGACCTTCTCACGTAAACAAAAATTAGGATACATGTTTTGCAAAGTAAATATGTACTTAATGCTATAAATAGGAGTGCCATATATTTATTACCTACTGTGTAACAAAGTATCCCAAATTCAGTGGCTTACAGCAACACTTGTTATCTCACAGTTTCTGTAGGTCAGGGATCTGGGTATGCCTTTTGCTCAGGGTCTCACAAGGCCGGTACCAAGGTGACTGGGTTGCATTTATCTCAAGGCTCAACCAGGAGTGGATCCTCCTAGCTCACCCAAGTGGTCGTTGGCTGGACTCAGTTCCTAGGGGGTTGTTGGACTGAAGAGCTGTGTTCCTTGCCACAGGAGACTCTCCACAGGGCAACTCACAACATGGCTACTGGCTTTCTTCAGGGTGGGTGAGCAGGAGAGTGAGGGAGGACAGCCAAAGGGGGAAGGCACAGCTCTGTAGCCTAATCCCCAAAGCGATGTCCCATTACTTGTGCTGTATCCTAGTTGCTAGAATCCACTCACTCTGTGCAGCCCCGACTCAAGGCAAGGGCCTACCCAGGGCATGACCACTAGGAGGTGCAGGTCATGGAGGCCATCTGAGAGGCTGCCCACGGCGAACTGGAAAACCTGGCAAGTGTGAGTTTCTTAGCTCCCCCTCTTAGTCACATTCCTGCAATCAAGATTCTTGATATTCTTTCTTCATTGGGATCCCTGTCCTAAATCTCCCAATTTCTTCACTTTTCAGGGAGACTCTTTCTGGAACTGTTACTACATTGCCTGCTCTTTAAAGCCATTAGCAGCGGTCTAAAATTCGACTGGTGGTGTGATCGCAGAGATGAGTGTGTACTAGCTACAGCCTTGACCTAGCAATTTTGAGGCTTTGGAAGAGCTTCAGAACCACCTTAGAATGTTTACACCCATTCAGACATTCCTGATCAATTTTAAGTGTAGGGGATGTGGAATGTGGTTAAGTCCCCCAGCCAGAGAATTTGGAAGAATCCACCTCTGGCTTGGTTTGATTTCTAGGCAGAACTCATTGTTTGTCAGTCGCACATTACCGTTATTCTTAAAACCTGGTTGTGGGGGAATGGTAAGGAGAAGTGTCTGAACTCGCTACTGCCGAGGCTGTTCTATCTTTCTGATAAATACCAGACCGTACTCACTTGTGAACATTTCCCTCATTAGGTTTGGGTAATTCATTGCTGAGTTTTGTTTTCTTGCAAGAAGGGGGCAGTGTATAAACTACATTTTGTAAATAAGAATATGTCTGGTGCATCTGCTTTGAGAATAAATGCTCAGTTTCAGAACTGCAATTTGGCAATGGGTTTTAAATTTGTCTACTCTGTTATGAATGGAGCAAGGTCAGTGGTTTAATTAGTTCAGCATTTATCAAGCACCAAGCACTGCCAAGCATGGTGGCAGGGCCTGGGAGTGTGAGGATGAGTTATATCCATTTCTGCCCTTGCAGAGTTCCCAGTCTGTTGGGAGGAACAGTCCAGTCAACCAATAATAATAAGGTAATGTGATAAAATAGAGATGCAAACAGAATGTTGAGAGGACACTGAGAAGGGCGGGTCTAACTCCACCGGGGGATTTGTATTCTAATCTGCAGCATCCTGTGGAATATGCACTCCTGGATGTGGGGTGAGTTCAGGAGGAAAAGCAGGTATCTTGTAGGCTGTAAATGTTGTTTTTTTTTTTCAGCTGCTCAATCCTCAGAGGGAAAAAAGAATTATGTCTTCACTGAATTTTCAAGTTTTTTTCTGATTACTAAAGCATTATCTCTAGAAGATGAAAAATAGTTTAATTTTACCATGATAGTTCTGTTTTTGAAACCGACTTCTAAATGTCAAATGGACTTTCCTAGGAAACCAAGAGCTGGGAAGTGGTTTCACCAGGAGAGGCTTTATTTATATCTCTGAAAGAGGTCCTAGAAAAGAGTGAAGGGTATGTGTTAGGGACACATTGTGCTTAGCAACTTGTACAGTGATGACAACTTCTTAGCAACTTAATACATTCATTCACGTCTATAAAGTTGTATTGACTTTTGTGAAAAATACCAGTATATTAGTTACCTAGGGCTGCCATGCCAAGTACCCCAAACAGGAGGGCTTGAAACAAGGTGTCAGCAGAGCCCTGCTTTCTTTGAGAGTCCTGGGGGGAGAATCCTTCCTTGCATCTTCCGAATTTGAGTGGCCCCAAGTGTGTCTTGGTTTGTCGCAGTGTCCCTCTACTCTCTTCTTCCAACTTCCCTTAGCCTTCTCCCCTGGGTCTCTCTGCCTTCTCTCCTGTTGTTACACGGACACCAGCCACTGGATGGAGTGCCCACTCTAAATCCAGGATGGCTTCATTTTGAGGTCATTAACTAATTATATCAATGAAGACTCCATGTTAAAATAAGGTCACATTCTAGATTCAGGGTGGACCTGAATTTTGGGGAAGACTATTCAACTCGCTATTGCTAGATTTACAGAAATAGCAAAGGATATGTTTATAGTTCAAGGATGAAAGCTTCATCCTTCTTCACATTTTAAAAAACATATTTACTCATATTATTTTATATCCACTGATAGAAAGAAAGGAAGTGGGGAAAAGGTGGACTTTAAAGGCAGTTAGGCAGGATTCTATAGAAGCAAGATTTAACAGGTAGAAGAATATAAAGTGCTTGGAATCAAAATGGAAAGCAGGAAGTGCTATGATGGCCTAACTGATCCAAAGTTGTCCACCCCAAAATGCTGACAGATATGTAGCATGGAAGTCAGCAACTTGACTTAAAACAGGTAAGTTAGTTTACTGAGGGATGGAAGGGGTAAGAACCGTTGAAACTCCAACTATCGACTGGGCAGTCTATCCAGTTTTTTCTAAGATCTTATTAATAAGTCTATATGCCATCAGCTCATTTATACCCATATTCAATCAAATCAAATCAATGACTCTTGACTGAAAATCAGCTTGCAAGTGTAGATAAAGAAATAGAAAACTCAATCCTTTAAGAAGTTCTGTTGTGGAGATCATCCAAATGCATACCTACGAAAAGATAGCTAACAGTGTAAGCAGGGGACAGTGTTGAGCCCCGAAATCTGCCGTCAGTGTTTTGAGTAGGAAGGCCTTTGCTATGGGGACCAGAGGCTCCTATGGAAGGAAGTTGGACGGGCTGGGGGATGCTACTGCCCAGAGACCTGGGAGTGTGGGCATCCCAGGGAAACCTCCGCCGGGGAGCTCAGCTGTCAGCAGTGCTGGCGTGGCTGATCCTCAGGAGCATCACTTCCATTCTTGTGGAGTTCTCAGGCTGCTGGGGGCAATCGTCAGGCAAACTGCTAATTAAAATAAAATGGGTAGCATGCAGAGGGGGCACAGAGGAGGGAGTGCCTCTGGTCAAGGCTCACATTTGTCATCAGAGAGTGCTCACTCATCTCTGCAGATGCGGCGGGGGAATAATGACTGCTCACGCCTGCTCCCCGCAGTTCTTGAATAAAGGGCCCCTTATTGGTAGAATCCCTCGAGTTCTGCTGAAAAGAGCCTGACAGTATAATTTCCAGGAATTCGTTCCCTTTTGTACAGGAGAGGGCTTAGAAGGGCAGAGATGGTTCTGAGAATCCACAGGCATCTGTTGCAATGGCCAAGAAAAGCAGCTTGAAGGAGGGATAGAGTGAAGAAAGACAATGTTGGGTAGCTGAAGAGGAAGGATGAAGGTATGCATTCCGGGTGGCGCTAGGGCTCAGCGTGTCCCAGAATGTGCTCAGGGCTCGGTGGTGTCGCCTATTGCCAGGAGTAATGTGGCAGGTTAGTGAATGGTAATGTTATAAAGGTAAGTTAGGTCAGATGATGGGAAAGCTCAGTGCTGGGTCGAAGGGTTTGGAGCTGATTTCAGTAGATCCCAACTTGTGGGCCTGAACCCCCGAGGGATTCTGGAGTTACTACTGCAAGGGGCTTCCTGGTCCCCACCCATAGGACGTGCAGCCAGGTCTCACATGTCTGAGCTACTGCTCATCCTTGTCTGTGGGTGAGGGGACTTAGGAAAACACAAGGTAATTATGCATGCCTAAATTTATTGTAGCATTTTTGTCATCCCGTTTTTAAATGCTCTCATTCCGATAGTAAAGCTAGTATCACGTGGTGATCTGTACAAAATCGTGCTGTTGAAAAGAGGTTATGAGACTGAAGGAGTTTAGGATCACTACCCCCCGGCAGTATGCGCCCATCGAAGGCTTCTCAGCCGCCTGAAGACAAAGTAAAATGACGGTTTAGGGAAATTAAAGGGATAATGCTGTGGAGGTTTAAAAGGGGAGGCAGCAGACCCCTGAGCTGATGAGAAACCTCTTGTGGAAATTAAGTGTGAGAAAACCAGTGAGCTGAGAATAAGCAGCTCCTGAAGCAGGATGGGATGTGTGACGGGGGGTCCAAAGGGAGAGCCACGCGCCCACTGGGAGGCTGCGGCCTCAGCTGCGCACCTTGCACTTCAGTGCCGGCCCTGGGCTCTGGTGGCCCGCGGGCCAGTCCGTATCAGGCGGGTGCTGTCGGGGCGCTGCAGGGAGGAGTGTCTTTCACCGGCCCCAGCGTGTTCCTCTGCCCAGACCCTACAGCACACGTGGCTTCCCAAGGCCTGGCTCTTGTCACACGTCCCTGGAGCATGAGCGCAGCGTCTGCTGGTACCCTCAGGTGGCCTCGCAGCCGTCACCACAGAGGGGCCAGCATGCTTCCCCTGACACCCCAGAGGGCAAATTTCTAGCAGCTTCTGCTGGTACAGCCCCTCAGCCACTTCTCTGCCATCTAAGGCACCACAGTGGCACCTTCTCCAGCGAGGTCTAGGTCGGCCCTAGAGGAGGGACTTCCCTGGGGCACGCGCACAGTCCGAAGGGTGGGGCTGCTCCTTTCATCTGCGCTTCCTGTATTCCTTAGTGTTTTTGTCTTTTTGCTTCTTACTAGCCAAACCCCCCATTTATTGAATCTAATAAATGGTTCTGTTAATTTTTTTTTTTTTGGTGGTTCTCTGGCTGGGAATCGAACCCAGGCCGCTGCGTTCAGAGTGCCGAAGCCTAGCTGCTACACCACCAGGGGACCCCCCTAAACATTTCCTTTTCAAATTCCTATGTAATATCTGCCTCCTGATCAGATAGATCCCGACGGAGATAAATGGTACCTAATTCTCTTGGGCATCCATAATGAAAGGACACCTTCCACAGATCTCCTCATTGAAGATATAAAATACTACATGTTGTAGTCCAAGTTGTGTTATAACCTATGTTTTGCTTGCTGCTGGGGAGCAGTAGAAATAGCACCATATATAAGCTTTTTTATCTAATTTTTTTATTGTTAAATACATTGGGTGACATTGGTTAGTAAAAATTACATGGGTTCCAGGTGCATATAGGCTGCCAACGTAATGAGTTTCTTGAAGTTCTTTATAAGTAGAAAGCAATAAATCGATATTGTTTCTGAAATCTATCTGTGGTCAGTAACAGGGTGATAGAAATTTTCTTTATGAATTCTTCTAGTCCTTCATTCATGTCACTCTGTATAAAGTGACAGTTTTTAATATTAGTGCTGAACTCTATCTGGGATGACAATTGGAATTTCATCATTAAAAATACATTTACACCATCCTACTTTAGGAATTTTAACAGCAGAGTATTCAGTACTGCATTTCCTATGTTTGATGACATTAATTCAGACCTTAAGGCCGTGGAAGGCCAAGAGACTTTTATGTTTAACTCATTTTGTTCACAGACTTTTACTTGAAAATTATTGCATAGCTGAGGTTTGGCTATATTGACAAATACTACACGTAAGTGTGTATTGGAAATATCCTTAAGTTAGTGTTTGTGTATCTGTGTGTGTGTGTTGGGTGGGACATTGGCAAAGGGAAATGTTTTTCCTTTTCTTGTTGCTTCATGATTAAAAATAGCCCAGATTACCAATGAGCAAATTTAGTAACATTATGCTTTTATTAAGAAATGCAGTAATATCAATTTTCTAATGAGGGTGGAAACATTTATATATTACTGCATTTATAATTAACCAGTACACATTCTTTGCCAAGTCATCTTTCTGTACCAGGCCTGATAAAATTGAAGTGTTTTTTTTTCCTCCTGTTTTGTACAGGACTGTATGAAGTTCAGAACTCTAGAAAGTCTGAGGGATCCTTCAAAGGGATTTTCAAGGTTGACAGAATTCAAGGACACAGCCTTGCTTTGTGAGGGAGGAGCATGCTAGTGATGTTACCGAGCATGTTTGCTAGATGGCGCTAGAGTTCACATGTCCTACGTAGCCTGCCTTCCACACACCTCCGAGTGTAGCACTGGTGTTACTGGGAGAGCAGTTCCTTACTTTATCGTTGGAGTTTAAAACTTACTACATTAAAAACGTTACTTACGTAGTATCCACAGAATGTTTCTTTGTCAAATATCATTTAAGATGCCATTTTTCTCTGGACGATACATGAAAAGATTTGAAAACACAGTAGGTATAAAAATGTTTTCTTTGAATATTCATGTTTAGAGAGTAGAAGACTAAGCATGTCCAGCAAGAGATTTTCCAGAAAAAAATTGTTAGTGAAAATTGAACTTTCAATATGCCTTCATACTTGAAAATTCACTAGGGGAATTTGAATAGTTATGTGTTTATGTTAAGCTTAAAAAAAAAAATCTTTGCCTCAGTTACTTCAATGCTTTTGTTGAAGGACCTCTGTGACCTGTATATGCATATAAACACGGTCTCTAGTGATTAGGAGAGAGATTTGAAATGAAGAAAAACAAGTTACCTGTAAAATATAGTTTTACTTAACAGTTATAAATAAGGAGATATCATATTTTTAAAAAGTAATATCTTATATCTTGTATTCTCTTCAATTGTTTTAGTTAAATAATATATTGCAGTGATATTTTTCATATACATATATGAGAAGAGCTTTCCTGATCATGTATTTTTTTCTCCCTCATCTAGTTTGACTTCGTAGAGGTAACTGCTGATAACAGTTTGATGTCTATTCAACATATTTTTCTAAACATAAAATATGTCTTTATATTTGTAAATTATTTGTCTGTCTTTATATGTTAACTTCTAATTTGTCTTTAAGTACAATTGTAACCTTTGTATGCCCTGATCTAATCACATTAAAAAAAAATAAAACAAGTTAGAGTCTAAGAAAATAATAAAAAGTAATGAAAATCTTACTCTAGCCTTGAACAAAAATATCCAAAGGGGAGAACATTTCCAAGGCATCACAAAACTTGTATCAAAAACTTCTTTTCCCAAGTCCTTATTGTCCTGTTGCTCGCAGCACCAGTAATGCTTTAAAGACTCACTCACCCCTAGCTTCTCTGCATTCCCCACTGAGTTTAGTTCAGGCCAACTGTCTTGTCTTCTTTCATCTCCTCTCTCTGGCATAGTTTTCTGTTATGTCAACCAATTTATCTTCTTCCAATTTCTCTTTTCCTTCAATACGTAGATCCTGCAAAACAACTTAAAATCTTAAAGCTAATGGAGCAAAAAGTCAGTCAGCTTCATCTCTCCTTTTGTGATGGAGATGGAGAGGGAGAAGATGGCAAACATTGTAACATCTTTTTATCCCTCTCCTCACACACATAACAGAGAGGGAGAGAGAGAGGGAGGAATTATTTTCTTCAGTTATATAAATGGAAGACCATACTATATGTATGTGTATGTGTAAATATATATATATATTTCTGTGTCTTGCTTCTTCTGCCCCCAAATTTATCATGGACATCTTTTTTTGTTTTTTTTAATCAGTACACATACATCTACTTCTTGTAAAAAATCACATACTTTATGTTATTTCATGCATTGATGAATATCAATATAGTTTATGCAACTGTTTCCCTACTGATATTTGACTTATTTCTATTTTATAGTATCAGTCTAAGAATACTCTGGTAGACACATCTGTGCATTTCTGGAGACACTTGAAATTGCAATAGCTGGTGTGTAAATTTAAACGTTTAATTTATGACTCCGTATTGCTTTCCTAAAAGGTTCTACTGATTTACGATCCCACCAATAATGTATAAACATGTCCATTTTCCTTTTATTTAGCAACTATTGTTTAGTATCAATCTTTAATCTTTTGCCAATCTGAATATAAAATCTTATTAAATATTTTCAAAAATTTTAATCAAATTAATGAATATAGATGTTTTATGAAGTAAAACAGAGCCATATCTAAAGATTTTGTAAACTCTTGTTTGTGATAATATGGAAGGCAGACAGACCAAGTTCTAACTAAATCCATAACTCTAGTGAAAATGACTGGGAAGAACAAGAACAGTAGTGTGCACTGATGGTTTACTGATGCACTTAGAAGGTATTTAAAAGAAAGCAATGAGTTCCGTGCAAGCAGAATTAAAGAAATCAGTGAAAGTTCAGAAATTTGTAGCCTGACAGAGTTGGAAGAACCCACTGCTTCTAGACACCACACTTTAGGAAATAAAGGCTACAAAGGGCTTTGAATGGCAAAAACCCATTAAGAGTTCCTAGTTAAACAAATCACTCAACCTGGCAGCAAATATTCCATTAAGGATATCACCTTCTCTTTCAAGCTGTTGTTTCAAATGGCCTCAAGGTAGCGTCCATTAAGTTGGTAGAGAAAGAAGAACAACCTTGAAAAACAACAGATTATAAGAGGTTTTGATTTATGACTTGGGGGGAGGTTATGGGCATTAGGAATAGATTGGAAGCAAATAGATCAGAAGCCTCCTAAGATTTGGGGCAAATTGTATAACCTAAGAAGCTTGGCCAACAAAAGGTACGTGAATAGGTTTCTCTCCCCAAAGAAAATATGCTTGGGGACCTTTCATAGGAGCTAGATTTTGCTATAGAACTTTCATAGAATTAAAGCATGGAAAAGAGCTAGATAACACATGGTATGTATTCAGAGGCTGTCTCACTTTTTCAGACCCTGTGAGAAAGGTATGCCACTTAGGACAACCTCAGCTATTTTTTTTTTTCTTTCGATTTATCTGATGATCTCTGTACGTCAATTTTCATGACCTGGCACAGGACCATTCTAGATTAGTTTTGCTAAAACATTGCCTTACTATGTTACAACCTTGCAGGGTATTTTGCTTTAGATCTATCTGCTAATCTCTGTATGTCAATTTTCATGACCTGGTACAGGACCATTCTTGATTAGTTGTACTAAAGCATTGCCTTACTATGTCACAATTTCACAGGGTATTGTGGCCATTGGTTACTTCCTAATGACTGCTATTAGACTTGTGTCACAAAAGCTTATTGACTATACCTGCAACTGTTTTAGAGATCTCTTATCTTGGTATTCTGATAACTGCCTTCAGAATAGTTCCTAATATTACTCAGGGTCCATCCTGGCTCATCGATTTCTCTTCTGAGAAAAAAAAAAGGTATTATATAATTAAATTCAAGAACAAGAAAAACTGTGTCTCAATTTGTATTCAAACTGTTCACCATTGAAAGAGAATTGTGGACAGCTTTCCCGTGCCCCCAAGATTCTTCAATTTACACTTTACAAAAGCCCCCCCCCCCCACAACCCCCGATGTAGATAATCCTACATGCAATGGTTCAAGGTATAGCAGGTGAGCTAGACAATGTCACTGAGGTGGTGGTGCAAAATGTTCAGGGTACAGGCATCTGGAGGTAGAATATATGTTGTCTTAGGAAAAGAATGCTGTGCCTACATTGCTTTAGACTTCTCTAGGGTCTTTTATGTTACTAAAAATAGTCAGAAAACAAAAAATGATGAAATTCGGTAATTGGGCTTATACTCCCATATCTGGTTTTGCAGACTGTTTGGTTTGGGGATGGGGTCTTTTCTCTTAGTTTGATTTGGGCAGTCTTGGCTCTTGTATTATGAGTGGACTACGAATTCTGATTACTGTCCTTGAGTTACATTTGTCTGTTTTTCACTGCTCAAATGTACGGTTTTAAGAGCCTGGAGAAGTCATACTGCCATCAAATGATCCATTTTTTAAAAAACGAACTTCCCATCAAATGACTAAGAAAAGCTGACGTATCAGTGTTGAAATGACTTCATCAGAAGCTCTACACGTAACCAAAACACATCTTCCAGCAATGCAGAACTGGGTTAATCATGCGTTTAGGTGATAATGGTCTGCCCTACATCTTAAGAGGAAGACTGACCTGAAGGGGATTATATTAGTTTTCTATTGCTGCATAACAATTATTATCACCAACATAGAGGCTTAAAACAACATGCATTTATTATCTCACAGTTTCTGTGGGTAAGGAATCTAGGAATGGCTGCGTTGGGTCCTAGTGCTTCAGGTCCCACCACATTGTAAGGAAGGTTTTGGGTGGGGCTGCAGTCTCATCTAAAGCTTGATTGTGGCAAGATCTCACAAGTACGCATTGTTCCTGGTGGGTAGGTGGACCAAGGTCCCCAGTTTCTTGCTGCCTGTCAAGTGAAGACCCCTCTGTCAAGTCCTTGCCAACTGGACCTCTTGGACATGGCTGTTTCCTCAAAGCCAGCCAACAAGGAAGACGGTCTAGCATGAGGGATATTATAATCTAATGTAACATAGTCACACACATTTCATCATCTTTGCAGTATTCATTTGGTTAAAAGTAAGTCACAGGTCATGCCCACACTCAAGGGGAAGTGGTCACACAAAGCATGAGCACCAGGAGTGAGGGGTCATTGGGATTATCTTATGAAACCCCAAGAGATGAGAACTGAAACCAACTGTGACCAATACTTTCTGCCCCTGCGTTCAACCATAGTGGGACTGGGAATGTTTTTCTGTATCTGTCTTACATAAAACTGAGAAAAAGTAAAAGCAATGTAATTACTTGGTTCAGGAAATACTTGCTCCTGGAGGTTAAGACTCTGAGTCAACTGTGATAGCTTGCTTATCAAGATGAGCAGTTTCCTCATCATGACTCTTGTTAAGACCCTCTCCTCTTTCAGCCTCTCCATCTGAAACTGTTACGTCATAAACTGTCTCTGCTACCAACTAGTTCCTCACCTTGTAAGACTTAAAAATCACCCAACTCAGGCTCTAAAAACCTATAAATATTCCCTTGTGACTTCCCCCTTATGATATATCACTGAAATTCTACCAAGGTATGGTCTGCCTTATTGCAGAAAGCCTAATAAACTTAGCTTTGTTTCATAATCACGTTGATCTGATAATCTTTTCAAGGAGTTAGTAATCAATGTTATAATTTTATCATTTTTTAATGTCAGTCATTGTATGTATTCTTTCTGTTCTAATGCAGAGGCTAATACCAACCCAATTTTGTTCAATCACACCTTGATAAAAAATAAGGCCTTCATTTCATGTTACCTTAGGCCCTGAGGTGAGTAAGTTTCCTACCTTCTATTTTTGGAGAAAAGTTCGTGAGTATCCTGAGGTGGGGTGTCCTCAGGGAAGAGAACCTGGAGCAGTGTCTTGGCATTCCCCCATGCTGACTGTCGATTAGTTCTCTACAGTCCTTTGTGGGAGGCAATGAGGAGAATGACAGTCTCCAGACAGCCTCCATTGCTGAGGGCGAATGAGAGTCCCTGCTCCAGAAATTGTTTATTCCTTTATTTTCCTTCTTTTGACCTATTATCTTTTTATCTAATGACTGAGAAAGGGAAAGAATTTGAAAGGAGGCATCTGAATCTATTTGTCTCAGCATAGCAATGGTGTTTACTGGTTGGGGATTTATAGCAAATGTTTCTGATTATGTGGCCAGTGATGTAAGATTAGCCATGTAATCTGGGAAGTGGGGTGGGGCAGTGGGGAAGAAGCTCCAGGGGAAGTGTGCGCATTAACACTTCAAAGCATTGACCTCCATCTGTCCTCTCTCTCCCACACTCCTCCCTCTCTCTGCTGAGCATCTACGTTTGAAGTCACTTAAGTTAAATAAATGTTTTGTATGATTTTATATTTTCTTTTTTATAATAATAATGAAGAAAATTTTAAAACAAACTTTTTATTTTAGAATAATTTTATATGTGAAGATAGTACAGAGAGTTCCCATATACCCCATGTACCCCACACTCAGCATTTCTTATTAGACATTATTATTAACTAAAGTGCATACTTAATTCAGATTTCCTAGGTTTTTACCTAGTTTTTCTGTTTCCTCATCCCATCCACGATACTGCATTACATGTAGTCATCATGTCTCCTGAGTGTCCTCTTGACTGACAGTTTCTCAGACTTTCCTTGTTTTTGACAATCTTGACAGTTTTGAGTACTGGTTAGGTATTTTGTATAACATCCCTCAACAGGGATTTGTCTGATATTTTTCTCATGATTAGACTGGGTTTACGGATTTCTCTCTCTCTCTCTCTTTCTTTCTTTCTTTCTTTTGAGGAAGACTATAGAGGTAAAGTGCTATTTTTGTCATGGACTGAGATACCTGGATTTATCAGGTTGCTCTATTGTAAAATTACTCTTCCTTCTCCTTGGACTCCCCACATTATAGTTTGGGGAAGGAAGCCAGTATGCCTAAGTCCATGCCAAGAGTTGGGAGTTACGCTTCATCTCCTTCAGGAATATCTACACAAATTATTTGGAAGTCATATGTCTCTTCTTTCTCATTTATTTTATTGACTCAATCATTTTTATGTCAGTATGACTCATGGATATTTATTATACTCTGAGTGATCATTCAATACTACTTAATTAATTTTGTTGCTCAAATTATTTCAACTTTGATTATTGGGAGCTCTTTTAGCTGGCTTTGGTGTCCCTTTGACAAGCACTTCCTTACTTTGTGGCACTACAAATTACCAGGTGCTCCAGGCTTTTTGTATTTTCTTTTTGTATACTTTTTGTATTTTCTTTTTAATTTTAAAAAGAGATAAGTGAAAGAGATATTAAATGAGAAAATTCAGAAATTCCCATTTCACCCCAACTAAGACACTTGGTTTAATGCAGAAACTTTACTTGTAGAAGTTTCCTGTTCTCTCCCTTGTAAAACATTGTACCATGAAGTCGTTAGTAACATCATCATCATAATATGATAAATCAAGTTGGGTTAAGATCAGAATTTAAGAACCCTGATAAATCTGACACTTCTCTGTGAGCTACAGATGAAATCTACTATCTTTGAATGTTAATCTGTTGCTGACTATTCATACTCCAACCCCCTGTAACTATTGACATAAAGCAATTGATCCTACTTCCATATATACCTATACTTTCTTGGCATGCAATTGGGAGCACAGGGCTCTGTGTGGGCTGGAGTGTTGGGAGCGATGGCTTCTGCTTTGAAGCATGAGACCATAGGAACTTAAAGTGCTCATTCTGGGAAAAGACTGGTTTAAGAGGCTGTATAGGACAAAGAATCATATCTAAAAAGCAAGAATTCATTTAAAATCAAATGGTGTACAACAAAATAGTACAGAAAGTAAGGCGGTTCTGAAAGTGAAGTCTGGAGACACTCTTAGGCCAACAACATGAAAGGGGCAAAAACCTTTTACTGGGTGCCTGTTGGCAGGAAAAAGGTGTAAAAAAAAAAGCAACCTACTGTGAGAGTTGGGAGAAAGTGAATTGGCATCAGACTTTGATTTCGGATCTGGCCATTCCTCTTATTAACTAGACATTTTTGGAAATTCTATGTACCTTCTCTTAGTTTTCTCAAATGTAAAAATGGAGCAAATAATGATACCTATGTTATTACATAAATGAGATACTGTGTAGAATGCCTAACAAGGAATTTGGTGCCTAATAAACTCTCAGTAAGTTAGCTATTGTTTTGCTGCTTATTATGTAGAGTACTAAGTCTATTCAAAGTAGTTTTCAGTGTTATGTAGCTCATTAAAGAAATTGAAGGTAGGTGAGAATCTAAGACTTCTTGTTTAAATGTTTATATGTATATATGTGTGTGTGTGTGTGTGTGTGTGTGTGTGTGTGCATTTATATAAAACATTTTTATTGCTAGACATATTGGGGTGACATTGGTTATCAAGAGTTACATAGGTTCCAGATGTACAGTTCTACACTGCATCATCTATTTGGGAAAGGTATTTTAAATGTGATGGGAAACATAGTAAATTTGAAATATTTTACCCAATCTAGGAGCAGCTGATGATTTATACAAGATTATTAGTTACCTATTGCCACATAATAAGTTACATTCAAATTTGATAGCCTAAAACAGCAAACATTTGTTATCTCACACAGTTTCTGAAGGTCAAATATCAGAGAGTGGTATAGCTGGTAACTTCTGACTTTGGGTCTCTCTTGAGGTCACAGTTATGATGTCAGCTGGGGTTTAGTTATTTCAAGAGGCTGGAGAAACCACTTCCAAGTTCACTCACATAGTTGTCAGGAGACTTCAGTTCTTTACTATGTGGGCCTCATTCTCTAGGGTTGTTCAAACAGCATGGCAGATGGCTCCCCCTAGAGGGAGTGCAGAGAGAGAAAGAGAGGGGAAAGGGGGAGGGGGAGTGAGAGGGAGAGACCCAGGATGAAAGATGCAGTTTTTTAATAACTAATCTTGACAGTGATATAGCAGTAATTCTGCTCTATTCTATTCAACAAAGCAAGTCACTAAGTCCAGTTCACATTTAGGGAGTCAGGTGTTTCTTCTTAAAGAAAAGAATATAAAAAAATTTGTAAACATATTTTTAAAATCACCACCACAAGTATCATTGGTGTCCATTCTTGATTTTCTTGACCATAAATGAACAAGATTTGACATCCAAAATTGAATCATTTTCTGGGAAACATGCAAAGGAATGGTTAGTTGAAAGCACTGAGTATTTTAGCTTTGGAAATCTCCATTTTCTACAACTCAGGCCTTGTTTATATGTGTCAAATAAAATGGAGATTTGATAATTTTTCAGCTAACTGATCAGTGTAGATGGTTACATTAATTTTAGTAGGTTTTTGTGTAGCTGACTTACCATCTTCTGTGAGATTAGAAAAGCTATGTACTTCTAACTTTTAGCTACTGTTTTCTTCATTCAAAAGGTTTTTTCAGCCTTCAATAGAATAATTGTTTTTAAAGAAAGACCACATGATGAAGGTGATATGGGAGGTGGAAAAGAGTGAGAGAAGGAGCCCCACGATCCTTCTACCTTCCACTTGAGCAGCTCCAATTTAGGTTCTTTTGAATACTGGTTTTTGGGTAAGCTTTGACAGGAAACAAAGGCTTTTGTACTAAACTAATTGACAACCATTTATGAATTACAACTATCTCATCTTACACATTAAGAAATTGAAGCTCACAAAGGTTAAGCAACTATGAAAAAATTGCAGTTATTATATTATTAGGTAGTAGTAAAATTTGGATATGAATTCAGGTGGTCTGTCCTTGATGCCTAGACTGTAGGATGAAGACAAATTTCAGCCCAATAGAAACATGACTTTAATACTATCCTAACAATGTTTCTCCATGAATATGCATGCATACTTGAAAATTATTTATTTACAGCCAACCTTATTCCATCAAGAATTAGAAGTGGCTTTACGAAAACAAATTAGGAATCTGGGGGAAGGAAAGTAAGGTGGAGCTATAGGCACAAAATACCTGTGTCAAGGTCTGCCTGGTTGTAGAGGTGGCCTATAAATGGACTGTGAGTTTGACAGAGGTCAGTGCAGAGGAAACCCATTGTATGTGAGTTTCTGGCATCTTGAAAATGTGTAAAATCAAAAGCTGGGGGGAAAAACACTAAAACACGTGGAGAAACAAAAGCAACGGCTCCAGACTGCCTGTCCTCTCTTACTAGTCTTGATGTGCATAAAGCTTACTTATTTCCCTCTGCTCTAATATACTCACACTGCAAGTGCCTGAACATAATGTGGAGGGTTAAAATAAAGAAATGCCTCAATTCCCAACGTGCCTTGCATCTGTCACTTTAAGAGGAAACCATGGTATTGCTGTGTGTGTGTGTGTGTGCGCATGTGAGTGTGCCTGCACACATTTTTATTAAACATATGCTCCCAGTCACATTCTACTTGGCAAGATCACAAGTACATAATAGCTACAAGCTGTAAAGAAAAAAAAAATAAAAGGGAATCTAACGAGTTTTTTTAAAAAGATAAATAAGACCTCCTACACCACTTTACGTATTATTTATACATTCTTAGAGTGTGCACACTCTTTCCTCTGTCTCTGAGTTTCTATTTACTCACTCCTGCACAAAGATAAATATTGCAATTGTATGTGATGCAAACATTGGAAATCTGTGTTTACATTTGTGTTTCCAACTGAATATGCTAATAGTGTTTAATTAGCAGTGATGTTGCTTTATATCCATGTTTTGTGCTGCTTACAGCCTCGGTGATAATGTGATAATCAAATTTTCCCCCACATCAAAACTTGGAGACTGTCCCAGTTTTTTTGAACAGCCATTTGATTCCAAAATAGGATGAAATCCTTTAATCTTTCTCAAGATTCTGTCTGTTTTCAGAAAGCATTAAATACCCTCTTTGTTTCATCAAGGGGGTAGGGAGGAACCTTGGAACAGATTTACTCTTGCAGCAGTACAGAGGTTTTAATATTTCAAACAAGCTCAGAAGGAGGCCAGGAGACCCTCTAGGAGGAAGCTCCTAGCTTGGTGAAGCTCTAAATGGCTGCAGGCCAAGCTGAGTGATTTGAGGATATTCTGTAGAGAGATCCAATGGCCAGAAAAATAAAAATACAGCAGCTGTTGAGTGCAATGAAGGTGGACATGACAGGCTTTTAGTCACAAAATTACAAACAATTTTCTAACCTTCTAATAATCTAGCTGAAAGATGTGTAGGGCCTACATGAGACTTGTTAAGCCCCTGACCTTCTGCAAAAGAAGTACTCCGTAGATGAAGTGTGATCATTTAAAGTTGGCAATCATTTTTTTTCCCCAGTGAGTCTGTGAGAACCCTGCTGTTCTGTTTGTTTGTTATTTATTTTTTGTTTGTTATTTATTTTTTGTTTGTTTGTTTTTTACAGAAACATGACATTCTTTTTAAATAAACGTAGTCATCTGGAACACAATGCACACTTTGCATTTTAGCCTTGTTAAGTTGTACCCAGTGTCTCTAATGCTGCTTCTCTCCTGGTTCATCCTGTTTGGAACTCTGCTTTTTCTTTTCTCAGGTTAGGGAAGCTTTCCGCCACTAGTTCTTTAAATAAAGTTTCTGTTTCTTTCTCTTTCTTCTCCTTCTGGGACCTATAATGCAAAGTTTGAGTACTTGATGTTATCCCAGAGGTCCCTTAAATTATCCTCATTAAAAAAAAAATTCTCCTTAATTTCTGTTGTTGATTTGTTGATTTTCACTGGTCTGTCTTCCTGGTCACTGATCTATTCTTCTGTGTCGGCTAATCTGTGGTTGATGGCTTCTAATGTGTTTTTTTTATTTCAGTTATTGTATTCTTCAGGTTTGTTTGGTTCTTTATTACACTGAGTAAGTCTTTATTGAATTTCTTCCTAAGTTCCTCTAGTCCACTCTCAAGTTTGGTGAGCATTCTGATGACCATTTCTTTGAAATCTTTATTCAACAAATGACTTACCTTCATTTTTATTTTTCTGGAAATATTTTTTGTTCCTTTGTTTGAGAGATAGTCTGTTTTTCTTTTCATTTTGTTTCACTTTCTATGTTTGTTTATGTGAATTAGACAAATAACTATCTCTCCCAGTCTTGAGCAAGTGATCTGATGTAGAAGTGGCCTCTGTGTGGGCCATGTATGCTGAGTGGCTTTGGCAGGATGGTAGGAGCCAAGTGGGTACTTCAGGTGTGTAGGCACTGCCCACTGAACTGGAGCTGCTCCAGATGGGGGGCCAGGTGCATGTAGTAATGCCCTGTGGATGCTCCTTCCTTCCTTTGTTCAGGGCCAAATGGGCTCAGGCATTGTGTCGGGGAATATGCTGCAGTAAGCACCCCTGCAGGTAGGCCAAAGACCCCAAATAGAGTCCCTGTTGTCCTATCAAGGTGGAGAGGATGTAAATAATGGCAACCTCTCCTGTGCAAGGAGGTCCGTAGCTCCTGGAGAGATCCCTAGACTTCCCAGCCCTCCCTTTCTCTCATGTCTTTCTCTCATGTGTTGTTCAGAATCTGTTCATTCTGTCCTGTTGTCTCACAGGAGCAACTACTCTCTACATACATGTGCATTTAAGTATGTTTATGGGAGGGGGCGAGTTCAATGTCCTCTTATGCCACCATCTTTGACCTCTCAGGACATAAAACATGTTGGTTCTTAAAACCCTTATGAGAGGTATACATTTAAGATGTACAGATAGCTTTCATTAGTGCTAATGCGAGTTGTGATTCTGCACCAAGAGAGAATAGAGCCTGCAGATTTTAAATTATGCTTGATGCAAATCTTCCAGATGGAATAAATTAGGAGGGATGCTTAGGGGTAAAAGGTCTAAATATTCCCTAAAGCCATAGTTTAATAGCAAAGCATTACTTCTGAATAATGGAAGAAGAGTCAACGATAATGGCTTTGCAGACATCACCATGCTAAGTAGCTGATATTGACTCTTGAAAATTCTTATTGGATTAGTACTGCACTTGAATTCCATTATTTTTCAGAGGACCTAAGAAGCAGTTCTCTATCTTGAATAGTCCACTAAAATGAATTCAATTTAGTTTAGCTTTCAAGACCATTTCTCTTAAATACAGTAAATTTCCAATTGGCAAGCACAAACTAAGAAGATCTTTATTTCTCTATCATCAATACAAAATTTCTGAAAATAGTTTTCCTTATTTTTTTCTTTTACTTGCTTGTTTTTAAAATGTTTATGTTTTATTTTGTTTTGATAATTATTACCACTCCTCTGAGATCATTGGAATTGTTTCCTGTATTGTTCATTTTGTGACATATCTCCTATCTTTTTGTTTTAGAATATGTTACATTTTACTTTATTTGACACATTTTGTTTTGAGAATTATTGCCTTCTCTCCTGAAATAACTGAGCAAATTAGAGGAATTTGTTTTCTATCCTTTGGACCTAAAGGGCCATCTCCTTTATTTCATCTCCCGTGCCAGCATTGTCTTCACATAATTTTTTTTTCAACGTTCAAGTGGAAACTAAACATTATATTTAATCAACATTGGTTACTATTATAGATAGAAAGGGGTTAGGGCGTAGGAATAGTAAGAGGAAGGCAAGATGCCACCATGAAAATACAGGATGACAATCAAAAGACCTGATCAGCTTGTGGATTTACTGTGGTTCAGATCACTTCTGAATCAATCTGTATCCCTAGACTTGAAGTAATATTAATCGAATTTAAAAGAGGCTGAAGCAGATATTCCGGATTGACAATCGATGAATATACAATGGGAGATACTATTTTCTAGAGTAGGATGGTGGTGCTTGTTATTTAGGACACTTTTTTTTTTTTTTTTTTGACCTCTGGAATTGATATACCCAGAGCCCAATGGACAACCAGAAAGTTGTTCAGGAAGCATGTAATCAGTACAGAGGAAAGTGGAATAATTTTAAGGAACATTCCACCCCAAGGCACCTAGGTGATGCCCAATGAATTATACCTGGTCTATAATAGGCTAATGTAACTGAGGAGGCCACATGCTCCATGGGTAAGCTGGAAACTATTGCCAGTCTCTGGGATGTTGGCATCTTTTTTCTTTCCTTTTTCATCAGATCATCCTTCTTCAGTTTATTTAGTCCTTCCTTAGACACGACACTGTTCAATTGAAATGGCTTTTGCTTACCAAATTGCAATCACTTTGATTTCAGTTTTCAACATTTTTGCAAAAGTTATTCTTTAGCTCTATGCTTTAGATCTATTGGTTAAAATCAACAGATGGTTCATACAGCCATCATGTATGTGTTTTTCTAGTTTGGAAGACACATTAATTTTCCTCAGTTCTAAGTTCATGGAGAGAGAATGCCTCATGGTTAATGAACACATACTGCCACAAGTGTGCATTATGATACTGTAATAATGTTTTAAGTGCTTATGGTACTGCGTGAAATCCTAAAAGCGACCTGTTTTCACTGGTGAGGAACAGAGTCAGAAAGGCCAAGAAACTTGCCAAAAACCTTACTGGGTACCCAGGGGTGGGAGTCCAGTGCCTCTTTCTGGCTTTTTTTTTTTTACTCTGCCTCTCAGCTTCCATATTTTGTTTTTAATGTTTTGGTTGAAGTTACTGAACTAGAGAAAGACATTAAATGCAGAGGAGGACACTGCTTTACTGTGTTCTTTCTAGTCCTTTCTTGGGGAACGTATGTCATCTATTCCCTGGACCCTACATTTACTTTAACTGTGGCCTTGGGTTCGGTTAGTACCCACATCTGCAGTCAGTGAAAAAGCAGTGGAAAAACCACAAAAAGACGTGGAAGAAACAGAAATGAATATTTGTAAGTAAAAGAGGCTGGTCTGAAAAGGCTACAAACCATATGGTTCCAACTATATGACCTTCTAGAAAAAGCAAAATTATGGAGTCAGTAAAATGATTAATGATCGCCTGGGGTTAGTGGGGAGGAAAGGGTGAGCGGGCAGAGCAGGGGGTTTTTAAGGCAGTGAAACTGCTCTGTAGGACAATGCAATGGTGGATACGTGTCATTATACATTTGTCAAAATCCATAGAATGCACATCACCAAGAGTGAACCCTCATGTAAACTATGGACTTTGGGTGACAGGATGTGATGATGTAGGTTCATCAGTGGCAACAAAAGTACCACTCTGGTGGGAATTGTTGGTAATTGAAGAGGTTTTGCATATGTTGGGACAGGAAGCATGTAACTCTTTGTGCCTTCTGCTCAATTTTGCTGTGAACCTAAATCTGTGCTAAAAATAAATCTATTTTCAAAAAATACAGTGGAAAATAGCAAGAGGGAGTGGGCGTTCCTTGGAAGTGATGCCTGCTCCCTCTTTGGAGTAGATGTAGCACATCTAGTTACACAACGATCCCTCACGCCTCACGGGCCTCTTTTGTCTTCTTCCACTCGCCCATGCTTACAGCATTTTCCTCACGAAGTCTCAAGCACAAAGTGAGGCATCTTTGAGTGTGTTTGTGTGTTGGTCTGTATTGTGGGAAGGAGGGGGAAATCTGATTTCATTGGGGCTGCACACACGAGCTTCCTCCCCTCTCTCCATTTGGAGGTTTCCTTGGTAGAGTAGGGGATGGTGAGCAGAAATTAGGGAGGCAGGTTGGATAAAAATGAGATTCCTGAAATACACGTGAGGAGCTACATTCTTGTCACCTGATTATTTTTCTATGTCATAGCACCTGTTATTTTTTCATAAGCATTAATCATCAAGATATATAACTACTGGGAAGGTGCTTTTTTTTAACCTCAAATAACTCAGTCTTAGGATTTAAAGGCTCTGTACGACATTTTATATGTCAAAGATCTCAGCTGCGAACATCCATCACACCAGACAGCTCACACTGTTACTGGAAAGGAACATTCGAATGTGTGAGCAAGGCTAACGGCCTCTCTTGCCTTTTAAGAATATAAATGGACTCTTTTTCATGTGCACAATGCTAAAATTGAACGAACAGCATCGGATGGCAAATGGCAAAATAATGACGTGAAATACCCAGGTTGCCTGCGGCCTGCACAGCAGGAAGGTAGAAAGTTCAGGGGAGGCAGAAAGAAAAAAGTAATCTAGGCCATGTAGGTGGTGTTTTCTGGTTAGCATGGGAGAGGCAGTTGGGCAGCACTGACAGCTGGGCTACAAGTCAAAGAGGACGGGATAGTGGGAGGAGCAAGCAGGCTTGACTTCAAGCTGTTTCTTAAGCATATGGTCCACAAGCTGGCTTGCTGTCAATCCGCCACCTACTCTCCCCTCCTCATCCCCGGTAAGTGTCTGTTTTAGATGCGGTCTGTCAGCCAAAGACACTGGACACTGAATAGTTGATCTGCTCAGACAGAATTTGTTCCAAAAGTAGCAACCAAAGCAAACAAAAAAATAGAGCAAAGGACGGAGTGCTCTGGAGATTTCCCGTTATTGAGATATTATATTTTAATCTGATCGCTCAGGTCCGGGCAGGTGAAGGACATTCCAGGGTAAACAAAGATGGATTTAAGAAGAGACCTGGTATTTGCATTTGTGCCATAGAATTTATATAACCAGTCTCTTTCAATGTTGTCGCTTGCTGGTACAGTGGACTCTCCATTAACTGGAACTCAAGTAACTGGCAAAAAAGTCAAAGAAATAATAGTACATTTATCTGGCCTGGGTGCTGGTTAGCTGAGAGTGTACTTCCATTTATCCAGCATCTCCCAATCCCCATGAGTACCGATTAACTGAGAGTCTACTGTAGTTTGTTAAAGATGGCTTCTGAGAGCTACTGCTGAACACTGGGAATCACTAGAAATGCTTCCTCTCCCCATCAGACTGTTTTAATGATGTCTAGCATAATTTCTTAAAGGTTTGATAAGAACAGGTTAAGGTGTAAAAAATATTGTTTAAATAAGATTTGATTAAACAGGTACCAGCAACTGCATTCCATGAGAAGTACTTAGAAAAGTGTGTGTGTGTGGGGGTGGGGGGGTGGGGGGGTAGGATGATTGGAGAGGAAAATGCCAAATAAACATGGTATTTGTGATGGTGGACTGTTTGTTGAAAGGATAATGGCTGTGCAAATGTTTAGTAGAGAGCTGTCAACATTTTCACTGGTGGAAATGAGACCACAGATTCAGGCATTTTTGAAACATGGCTTTTTTGTCATTTACTTCACATGCAGGAAGAAAAGAGGGGTCATTCACCAGTCAGAAACCAGGTGATGACTATTCATCTCGGTTTTGAATGTATCAGTTGTCCAGATTGCCTTTTACGCAGGAATGCAACCCAAGAGCAAGCCCCCCACCACCTTCCATGAATTTTTTTGGGATCCGTAGAAGATGGGGATCCTGTGTTCAGAAATAAACAAATTTACAGTATATACTTAGAAGGGATTCAAATGTTTATTTTGAAAATTGAGGGAATAACAGTGAGCACAGGCAAATTATACATCTGACCAGAGACAGATAAATTTGAAAATGAGGAGTTACACTAAACAGGTTAGATGTTCTGTTTTAAGTATGCGTTTGACAGGAAAGGGGACCACAGTATGCACTCAGAAGTACAAAGGGAGAATTGAGGTTGTAATTCATTAAGGATAATTTTTATTAGTTGAGCTTTTAACTGTAAGAACATATAGCATAAAGGTGAGCATGTGTGTGTGTAGATTTCCTTTAAAATCCACTGAACATTTTTATGTTGGCATAATTTAACTTCATAATTTAATACAATTTGGTTCATTTTTCTCCCCATTTTAGATCAACACGACTGCACTTATTTTAAGTGGTTGCATGAGGAGCCCAGGCATTCTGCTCCAAGTCACACTGTTAGCTGGTTCCAGAAAGAATGTTAGGCTTTGAGAGAAGCTATGAATTGAAACTCTGTTCTATTGTCTCAATTATTAGCTAACCCTTATTGAAATCTCATCATTTACTATATGTTTGGCTAAGTGTTCACTGCCTAAATAGACTACAGTGACTAAAATGTGAACACGACTATGTTGTGTTGAAAGCCTTTCCTCGATCTCCATGCATTAAAACTGGTAGTACCTTTAAACACTTGCTTTAATATCTGCAAAAGGTTAGACATCCAGGAGGTGGCAGTAGTGAGCAATGATTAAGCGTATTGGGCATACCCCTGACTGAGATTGATCACCTTTTCCAACACAAGAGAGAGCTAAGTGGCTCAGATGCAGCAGATACATAAAGCCATCTAAACAAATGAGAGACATTTTTCACAGACTGGTAACTTTTAAGTCAGCTGGAGGAGGCTACATCTCCCCAAACCCCATATTGTCTCTTTGATTCATTGGGCCAATGCGACTGTTTTAAAACATGGCATCATAGAGGTGTTTTCTGAGACCTCTGAGAGAAGGGATGGCACAACAATATAATTAGGCCATATTAATCTCATATTAGCCTTACTGGAGTGACATTGCCATTTAATTCAATATTGTTAAACAATCAGTCTGAATACACGCGTGTGTGTGTGTGTGTGTGTGTGTGTGTGTTTTAAAGGAGTATTTGAAGGAAGATGCTAGTTAATGTATTTTCCTATGGTAATTAGCCAGTGAGTAAAAACTATGAAGTAGAGGGTTATGTGTGATTGTGTGTGCATTAGTTATCTATTGCTGTGTAACACATTGCCCCCAGAGTTAGAGGCTTAAAAGCAACCTAAACATTTATTGCCTATCACTATTTCTGTGGCTCAGCAATTTGGTAACAGCTTGGCTAGATTCTTCTGCCTTGAAGGCTCTCATGATTAGCAGTCAGATGTCAGTTGGGATTGCAGTGACCTAAAGGCTTGACTGATGCTGGAGGATCGTCTAACTAATTCATATGGCTGGCGAGTTGGAGCTGACTGCTGGTGGGAGGTCTTAGTTCCCCTCCCTGAAGGCCTTTCTGTAGGACTGTTGACTGTGTTTACAGTATTTTGGCTGATTTCCACCAAAGTGGGCCATCCAAAAAACCCTCAACGCTTCAATGCCTTGACAGCATGTCCTTGGAAGTCACACACTGTCATGTCTGCTGTACTTATCACGCAGACCAGCTCTGTTTCAATATGGAAGGAGAGTAACACAGGGCATGAATACAAGGAGGTGAGGGTCATTGGGGACTGTCTTGGAGTCTGGCTATCATAGTCTGTTAAGAGAAGTTCCCTTTTCTTTTACAAACAATTGGAGTAGCACGTGCTTTCACCAGAAAGTCCTTGTGAATACTTGTCATCAGATTGTATTGTTGAATCATGACACTATATGGCACTGTGATCACCCTGTAGGGTAATTATGCTAGAATTCTTATCAAATAGTAGTAGGGAAGAAAAAAGTCCACCCCCACCCCAGTTGTATTATATCCCATTTAAAAAGTGAGACCAAATATAAGCAAACAACAAAAAACAGATATCTCTGGACTGGCTAGAAAAAATCTTTGTCACCTATTTTATTGACCAATGTGAAAAACCAGTCCTTTTTTTGGGGGAAAATATATATATGTATATATATTCTACCTTAAAAAAGAAAGGAAGGAGCTTGTTGTCTGTCAAAACATGACACAGGTGATTATCCAAAGGTTTTCTTCTGCTTCCTGCTAAGTACCTCAGTGACTGGATGGCGCCTCATTTGAGTTTGCTGTATTATTGAAACTGTCATGTTCTGCTAAATGGAGCCATTAGTTTCTCTAGTTGATGAGTGTTTTAGGTTGGTGTTGTACTAGCTGGCTCATATTCTACTGTACAATGACTAACTGACATGAACTTGGATGATGGAGCGTTGGAAGAGGAGGAGTGAGGAGGTGGCCAAGTGTCAATCCACTATTGCCAACAGCTACCTCAAAGTTTCTTGTTCTACGTCTCCATTTTCCACTCATCTCAATGTGTGTGCTCCTTTGGCACTTGCTTCATACCTACATCTCAACTTGGTGACAAAAGTATTCTGCTATGTAAACATTTCTTTGACCAAGTAGAAGAGTATCTGATTAAAGTAAGTCTCACAGGGGATTCAGGTCTCTGTGGTTGATTGGAGACTAGTCTGGAGCTGTGAAACGTGTGGTGTTGGAAATAATTTCTAGTGTGTGAGGACCTCAGAAACGTTGTAAGAGAACTCTGTGAATTCAAGTTGTCCTGATTCATGAGCCAGTAGCAAAGCTAAGCACCATAGCCTTTCCTTTCTCTCTAGATCCGTACTCTGACACCCATATTTAAAATATTCTTTGTCTGGTAATCTAGTCAGATTCTTGACATCTGGGCTGCTGTGGCATAGATTAGTGTTGTCCATCCTAATATTCATCTTCTCTTCTTACAACTCCCAATTATGGCCACGGCACACGACTGGCTGGAAGAGGACTGCGTTTGCAGGTAGGTGTGGTCAGATGTCATAAGCTAGGTGGTGGGTGTACTCGGACCCTGCTTCCCCTACTTTCTTCTTGCTGTTTAGAACTCAGATATGATGGCTGGCACACCATGGTGGACCAAGTCTAAGTAATTATGAAGGGATACTGGTAGCAGGGAAGAATGGCAGCACCTCATGCAGTCTGCCTACCCAGACACTCCAGGTACTGTCACTTCTGTTGCCAAAAAAAGCAGCAGCCTCTTCTGCTACCCCAATGGTCTGGTGGTCTTTCCTGCATGATTCATCATAGGACACACTCTCATTCTTTATGGGCCAAAATTAGGAACACCAATTTTGACTTTTGCAGTTTATTAATATTTTCACATATGTAAGGTCACTGAAAGTTTTTGTGATCATTGTTTTATGGTACTATTATGACTTCAGTGATAAAATACTAAGTTTTCCATATTAGAAGAGAACAGATATGAGAAATTCAGGGATCTGTATGTGGTCAAATGAGCCCAAAAGTTTTGCAAAGGATGGGAAATGGAAAGAATTAAGCAAGACATGAACCCTATAATTATTTGACTCCTAAGCTGTAATCCTTTCCAAATTAAAGCTCATGTTTAATATGGTTGTTTCCATAGTATCATACCCTTTAAAGTGAAATCATCTGTTGTTTGATTTAATGATTGCATTTGTGTTTACTGTGACTCTTTTCTGAAAGGTACTTGCGGAATACTTACTATGTGTTACTAGGCACTGAGTTATGCCCTATTATGGAATAAACACAAAGGTCTAAAGTAAACAGCATGTGTATGTTTTAATTAGCATGCTATTATCAGTATAGATGTGCCATTATTCATGGAAGACTTGAAGGAAAATGTCGTGTACTTTTGCAATGGTTTGTAGTGATGTGTGGGATATTTGGTGAATCTTTTGGATCACTTAAAATCTTTAATAGATGCTTGTGAAAAGGCTAGGTTTTGCAAAACCATGGATATCATTTGATTATTCTTGTTATCACCACTAGACACCACAAATATAATGCAGCTTATAATTGCCTCTACTTAAAAGATGATGCTTCTATAAACATGGCTGGCAACTACCTCTCTGTCCATGTTTTGCTAGTGTGAAGATGGTTTTTCACTTGCAGATGTAAGCACTTCACTGGAAACATCTGTTTTTTTATAGCTGATGGTTCTGAAGCCTTCACACTCCTTAATGGAAGTGCATGAGACAATTTTCTGTCTCTCAAATGTGTTTTCTATGTGGCTTACACGTACTTCATAGATTTGCAATAGAGCAGTTGCTTGAGAATCTGATACTAAAAGTGATAATAATACCTACCACATGCCAGATATCTTATATGTATTTTAATAAACTTGATGATGATTTTGTTAATGATAAAACTAAGACCCAGAGATTTAAATTAACTTCTTAAGATCAAAATACTGATTAAATGAAAAATCTGGTTTGATCTCAAGTCTGGTGGCAACAAAACCATGTTTCCACTATATGATACTAACTTCCCTCTGATACTAGGTGTTGAGTATGTATAGTTTCTTTAAAACAGTTGGAATATTGTAATGATGGTTGCTTCATTTTTAGTGGGTTGAATGATTTTGAGATTTTGTTGTGGAGCCCCATTGATTTACCATTTAATGTCAGGTCGTGTGCATTGATCATGCAAGTGAAGTTAGACCAGCATTATGACCAGACTCTAAGACCACATTCATGAGCTCTTTTCCCCAAAGGTGCTTTTTGTTGTTAAAGAGTGGACATGCTGAAACGTGACTTTCTAAAATTATGCTCACTAGGGATATATAAAATGTTTGGTAATATTTCTAGAAATTCCTGATGAGAATACTTGAGGGAGTCTCACTTAAGCGGAGAGGATGAATATTCTAGTTAATTGTCGCAGACACTCCTGTAGGAATGGGTGAAAATGACCACATGATAGGCTATCATTGGGACTGTTTGTAATGTGTGAACTGCTCTGTGGAGCAGGCTTTCAACTGGTAATGAGGCAGCAGATACTGCCTTTGGCTTGCAAATTTAAAGCTTTCTGCCTAACTTGCAGATTATTAAAGGGAAATTCCAGTAGACCTTTAAATAGCATTCCTTTAAAGTCATACTAAGGAATCGAATCAGTTGTGTGTTCCTCAGGTATGATTTAGTACTCTAGAAATCCTCCCTTGTCTCTTGCCCCAATCCATCATAGTGCATTGCAAATCTAAGGCAAACAATGTGTGTTCTTACCACTCCAGAAGGGAAAACATCACCCAAAGACTCCATCGCTCTCTCTCTCTCATGTATAAAAATTAAGCCTTTGGTATCTGTCTGGTGTTTTTATATGCAACTGAGCAAGACAAGGTTGGACGTGGGTTGGCTACTGAGTGTATGTAGGAACTGTGAAATCCTGGAGTCCTTCAGTTCTGAAGCACCTGAAGATCTGAGAGTTTTAGATATGCAGATGTAAAAATTTCACATTTTTGTAAGAGACAAGCTATTTAGCTGTTGTTTTATTGCCAGCAATTTGAAGCTATTATTGAGAGAAAATATGACCGGTGAGGTTTCATGAAATATGTAAAACCTTACCCATTTTTCAAGTTACTCTCGTTTTTGCAGTCACTCGGTGAAACAAGGTTTCTTGGGAGATAAAACACCACATGCTACCACATGCACCAACAAATAAATCAAAAAGTAACGCTTCCCTCAAATCCCTTATCACAAAGAATTCATTTGTTTCCTTCCACTTCTATTATTTGTGTATTTAGAAATTGATTTCTTTTCAGCACTAACTGCTTTTTGAACAAAATCGTTCCCATATGGACCCATTCCCCTTTGAAATTGGAACTTAAAGCAGTAAGGAATTGATTATTTATTGTTAAATTAATTAAACACAGAGGCCATTAGACTGAGGTAGCTTTAATGCGGAGTCTGACATATGCAAACCATAATCTAAGCCTGTAAGTGCCTCATGATTACGAAATTGAAACCTACAGACAAGCAGTCACAAACAGCCAACTAAGACTTTATGCCAAGCTCGTCCAACCCACGGCCCACGGGCTGCGTGCGGCCCAGGACGGCTTTGAATGCGGCCCAGCACAAATTCATAAACTTTCTTAAAATATTATGAGATTCCTTTGTGATTTTTTTTTTTTAGCTCATCAGCTATCGTTAGTGTTAGTGCATTTTACGTGTGGCCCAAGGCAGTTCTTTTTCCATCATGGCCCAGGGAAGCCAAAAGGTTGGACACTTGTGCATTAAGCTATTACCAATCAATAATTACTTTGCTTCTGCCTTTTCTCTATAAAGGTCACTCCGGAGTGCCTGCCGGTGTAGCATTCCCAATTACTTACAGTTTGGTGCTGGCCCATTCCAAAGGATTTTTGCTCAAATAATCTCTTAAAATTTTTACTATGCCTCAGTTTATCTTTTAATAGTATTAATTGATTTTCTATTGCCCACTCCCCAATCTATAAGACAATTGCTAAATCATATATTCTTAGACTTTCTCTATGACTTTGAACTATGATCCTGAGTGGGAGATTAATTCTTTTGCTGTGTCAAGTAGTAATAGTACCTACCTTCTTACATTGCTGTAAGGGTAAAATAAGTTAGTGCAGGTAAAGTGCTTTCAAGAGTTTCTGACACATAATAAGTGCTCACTATAAATTGGTTGTAATAATTACTGTATGGCTTTCATCTTAATTATCACTGCATTTCACCTGAAAAACAGTGATAACCTATTAAATGTATATTTTTTTTGCCAGCCATCTGGTCACTCTAACTCTTCTCTCCACAGAACGAGCGAGAGGGACCCTTTTTAAGGTGCAAATACAGTACTCCTGTAGCTAGTCCTATAGCTTTACTGTCGTAGTTCCCTGTTACTCACAAGAAATACTCTACAGTAATTGTTGTGACCTGCTTTCTCCTTCACTTTCCTGTCCCATCTTATAATCTCTCTACTTCAAACTCCACATCTTTTATTCGTACATCTAATTCTAAAATAAAGAATTATTACCTTCAACTTCTTAAATATTAATAACCAATTAATTCATACATTAGTGGATGAAGTCTCCCTCCAAATTAAGTCCTTTTGCAAATTTAGTTAAATTCCCTTAAGTGTTTCAAACATTTAAAAATTTTAAATATTTTAATCTCAGGTCTTTAAAAAATAGCTAAATGTACTTTTTGATTATGGGAAAACACATGCCACATGTAGCTTCCCGTTTTTGTTGCTTTTTTAAAGTGTGTACAGTTAGTTCAGTGTCATTAAGTATTAATATATTCACATTGTTGTGCAAATATACCTTTAACTAAAAATAGACTTCAAACATTTTCTAAGCACCTAAGCAAATTTTGTAAATCTGATAAATCAAAATTATAACATTTGAGAGATTGCAAAATCAGTTACCTGCCTCTGGCTGTCCTTGGAGAAGAAACCCAGAGTGACTGAGCCCAAGCCACAGGCAAACAGGCTAAGCACCCCCCAGCCCTTTGCAAAGAGTTTTCGAAGCCATGCGTTGTGCATATGTCTGTGAGAGATGTATCTATCAGATATGTCTTTGCTGTTTTTGGCCTTTCTACCTTTCATCCCGGATTTCGATTGATACAATTTCTCACTCCTTTAGTTAGTGACAGGTGATCTCTGCTGCAGTTAGATTCAACTTACCTTTTTATTGCCTGGCTGGATTCTTCTTTGTTATCTTACTCATTAGACACTGCTCTTCATTGACACCCAGCTTCACTCTGGTCCAGTTTATACGAACGACACGTTTCCCTGGCATACCAGCTTGTCTCTTGTCCTCTGATCTTTGCCCTTAAACCTGGAATGGTCCTGGCCCTACTTCCTATGGGAAATGGTTCCTGCTTTGGAACTCAGATTAGGTCTCTCTTTCATGTTCCCATCACAACTGTATGCACTGCTCCTGTAGAGCTTATCACACAGTGTGGTAAGTACCTAGTCTGTCCGTTCCCAAGTGGTAGGACATGTACCCCTGGGGGTACGTGCCGGGCCATTCAGGGGTACACGAAAAATATTCAGTAATGGTGAAAGAACAAAGTAAAAAAAATGCAAAACCTTAGTTAGTGAACAATGAATGTTAAGTTTGAATCACTGTTCATGGAGACACATCAAAATTAGGTCACATCAGTGAATGATGATGGGTGAGGCCGTGGCTATGAACCCTCTCCCAAATCGCTCTTCTACCAGCCATTATGCACAGTGTCAGAGCAATCCATTTGCGACGTTTCTAGAACTTCCCCAAACATACAAATACGTCTGTAGCCAGACTGTTTGATCAGTTTTGGTACTGACTGAGTAAAGGTGAGCGTGTTGTCTTTAATCGTGATTCAAGTAGTTTTTCTACTTAATGTTTAAATACTTGATCATCATGATCAATATTTAACTATTATGAATATTGTAAAGTTAAATCTGTGGTTTTTGCCTTTAGTAATTTTCTTTCCTAACTTATTGCCTCATTTCCACGGTTTTACATGAGGCAGGCACTGAACAAAAGTGTCAGTATTTAAAAACAGCTGTTTTAAAAACAAGGGGTACAGTTTATAAAATGAGTTTAAAAGGGGTACCCAAGTGAAAAAAGGGTGGAAACCGCTGATCCTAGTCCTTTCCTGTTACCTCTACTAGACTTTAATCTTCTTGAGCACAGTGAATGTCTAGTTCACTGTTGGCGCTTTCTCACTGAGAAGAGGCATGTAGGAGGTACTCAGTGCACACTCTGGAGAAGAGGACATGAAGTTCAGGGGACAGCTCTGAGATTCAAACACTACATGCTGATCTTACAGAAAAGATGTAACACTGTAAGGATAAATCCATGTTGTTTGAGTGACTAAGGAATCTAAGGAAATTTTGAGAGAATTTGTGCTCATCTTGTCAACTCATTGACCTTACCTAATTGAGTCTTCATCACTAGTGGGACTGAGCCACTATCCCTTTTATATAACTGTCCTAAGGGTACCAATGGCCAAAGGCACTTGTGGCCTTACTAGAAATACTTACAGTTGATGTGGTGGATGAGTAATTTAAAACCAAAATAAAATCTTCTGTTGTCATACAAAACTATACCATCTCCTCTCTGGTTTATCAGACAGAAGATGTATATCACAATAAATGAGGAAATAATTGTAGGACCTCATATTTTAGCAGCTGCTGGTTTGGTGTTTTCTACCACGAGCCGACATGCTTTCTTTGCTGGTGTTAAAGGGAGGCCCCTGACTTCAGACTGTGTCCACAGGTGAGGACGGGTTTCTGTTTTTGTTGTTGTTGTTTTATTTTTTAAGAAAATGGGTTTTTAAATGTTACTTTGGACCAGCCAAGATTTCCAATGTTTCTGCAGCATTTCAGTTGGCTATGGCCAGGACTTATGAAGAAAACAATTAGCATTTTATGTTTAGCTGTAGTTTTCAATGTATCAACTGAATGTGATTGGAGCATATTTCTGCTAAGTGACTCCCTGATTAGTCACAGCCACAGATGCTGTTGTTGCATTCTTGGAATCACTATATGAACAAAAATAAAGCTAATGTGCCTTTTTTTTTTAGTTATAATAAATTTTCAGGTATCACACAAATCATGAAAATAGTCAACGATCACAGGTGTTACCAATTACTTTGTGGTTATGTATTTGGGGGGAAAAAGTTGGGGGTTGAAAATGTATAGCAAATAGAATTTCTTTATATTTCAGTTTGTGAGGAAATGATTGCTGAAAGAAGTAAAATAACACAAAATTAAAACACCACATGTGAAATTGTTGTGCAGAATATCTTTATAATCCTAACATTAGGGAAAGAATGGATACACACTGCTATATTACCTGGGGTAATTAGGACTTATGATTGTTATGTTTTGAGGGATGTGATTTACCTTCGAGAGCCAGGCGGATGTCACAAAGCTCTCCCCGAAGAAAACAACATTCTGAGACTTCTCTCAACAATAGTGATTTATTTGTTTTGAACATTGAAAATGTCTGGCATTCATTTTGTGTAATCCTGTCCCTTTTCAAACCAGGTACCAAGGTCTATTTTTCTAGTCTTTTAGTCAGTTTGTCTGACAGTGATTTTAAAATGCATTTCAGTTTGGTGCCATATCTCATGTAATTAATAAAAGTATTTTCTTACTATCCTATGATGAGGAAGTGTCTGTAGAGTGAAACTAGTTAGCCAGTAAAGAGCACCATCTCATAGTCCATTGATATGAAATATTATATTGTGAAAGCAACAGAGGTTTTCTTCTCATTATTGTCTATCGTATTCCACATAGAATGTTAAGCATTAGAGAGAATAGTGGTTATTTTAATTTTACTTTTTTTTAATTCTCAAGAAAAGGTTTTTAGATTTTTATTAAAAAAATCTAGCTCACATACAACATTATATCAGTTTCAGGTGTACACCATAGTTGTTCAACATTGATAAACCTGAAGAAGTGATCGCCATCAGTCCAGCACCGTACCACACTCTCACAGTATTACTGTTTTATACCTATTACTTGTTTTATACCTAGACATTGAAACTTTTTATTCTCCTTCACTTTTCTCTCGTTTAAAAATTTTAAATTACAGTTGACATTTAATATTATTTTATATTAATTTCAGTGTATAGCATAGAAGTTACACATTTGTGTCATTTAAGAAGTGATCCCCCTGACTAGTCTAGTACCCATCTGGCACTGTACATAGTTCTTATACATAGTGATTGACTATATTCCCTATGCTTTACTTTTCAGCCCTGTGACTATTTTGTAACTACCTATTTGTACTTAATCCCTTCATCCTTTTCACCATGTCTTCCAACCCCGCTCCAAACCATCACCCTGATAAATTTAGTACCCATGTGATCCCATACCTGGTTACTAAGACATCATCAACTATATTCTTTGTTCCATGCCCTGCACCCCCATATCTCTAACAACAAATTTGTACCTCTTCGTACTTCCCCCTTTTCACCCACTCCTTCCATGCCTCTCCCAACTGACAATCATCAAAATGTTCTCTGTATCTATGAGTGTGTTTCCGTATTGTTTGTTTACTTTGTTCTTTAGATTCCACATATAAGTAAAATCACATTGCATTAGGAAGTCTTTCTCTATCTGACGTACCCTACTCGGCACAACACCCTCTCTGCTTCACATGTTGGGAAAGCTTTCATTCTCTATTCCGTAAGCTTATAAAGGAGATCAAAGAGAAGGTAAATGATGAACTAGGGAGAGAAGCTCTGGGAGCAAATTGAACTAGATGTAGAATGAAGTAGATACAAATCTCATTCAAGATTTGTTTTTTGTGGGTGGGGAAGCAGCGGAGGTTCCTGACTGATCACTGCAGGGACACGTTCTTCTCAGATTGAGATGGCTCAATGCCTGGGTTCCAGAGGCCTTATGCATCACGGGCTAATGGTGCTATGATTATAATTGCCAGCTCAATGGTCAGGATCAATAGGACACGTGCTTGAGAGCCACTGGTGCACGCCTGAGGTACAAGAAGGAGTATTAGGCCAAATGCAGAGTATTAATTACCACGGAACACATATTCAGGCATATAGTTTTGCTAATGAAATGCAGTAAAACCCAATTGCAGTAAATCTCAGTGGATTCAAGAATAAACTTGTAAGTGAGAATGAGGTGACGGATGCCACAGAGAAAGTAGCAACTGGCCCCAACAGTGTGTCTCTGAAAGTTTGCCATGCAAGTGGAAATACACTTATGGATAATAAGACTACAATGTCTGAGTGTTACAATGCTTAAATAGAGAAGGCAATGAGGTAAGTGGGAATAGTGAGAAGTTCAGGCTATGACAAACATGGTTAGAATCCCGTCTCTGTCACTTATGAACAGTGTTGTCTTGGACAACAAATCTGACCCTTATTTTCCTCATTTTTTAAAAGGACATAACAATCACCATATAGTAAGATTATTATGAGATATGTAAGTAAGTAACAACACAGTGTAAATGCATCTAAGAATGACAGTTACCAAGGAAAAGAAAATGTGAGCGCATTGGGTGTCATTGTATAGTTTTAATGATAGGGGTTCTGTAAATTTTGAAGCAGCAGAAAGCAGAAGAATAACAGAAATATAGGGAGACCTGCAGAATGTCGTGGACTAAGTGATAGGATGCTCTGGTGGGCACTTGGGGATTTTACTATTGACCTGCAAGAGAACTCACTCTCCTAGTGGTAGTGCCTGAGGGAGCGGTGGCCAGATGTGAATACCTGTGCTGCTTCACCTTACGTACTGCATCTTGACCTTCATTCTCTAGTGAAATGTCTTTTATCAGAAGCCCTGTGCCTTGTACACCTAGAGAATCGTGAGCATTTATTGGGATCGTGCTAACTGTGAAGGCTTCTGGGAGAAAGTCTATAGCTTAGTGTGTCAAGCTGATATAGAGGTTGGGGCTGGGGTATCACTATAGCCAAACCATGATTTTAGAGAGAATCTGCCTCCGTATTTAGGAGACTGGAAAACAACACCATTGGTCTTTATCTCAAACCCACTGTGGTTAAGAGACTGTAATAAAAAACCTTGTGGTTAACAATTACCTAAAAATTGATAGAGAAGTAAATTGTAATGAGACACAAATGGTTTGAGTTTCCCAATGCCAGTATGTCAGTTCTAGACCCATTATTTTATATCCACAGGAAAAGATATGTGGAGCATGTGTTGACATGTACTGCCACATTTGATTACTTTTGACCATTGTAATGATTGTCAGTAATTCCTGAAGCTATTTTTTGTGGAGACGTACGTATCCGTGATTGAGGTAGGAACACCAATGTAGCAGCTATGCCACAGGCAAACCATTTCAGCTCAATATAGACAGGCAGCACTTGATAGCATGTAAAATTCTTTTCATGAAACCCCCTATTATAACTAGCTCTACTTCAGTGGACCATCATGATTAGGAAAGGGACTTTGGTTTTCCCGAAGAGGAATCTCCTACTAATGAGGATTAATTTGAGAATTAGAGAAACTACTTTGAATCAGAAACAGCTGACAGGAAAAGGTTTTAAATATTTGAATTGGGTTAAATGACTGTGGCTCACAACCTGGAGTTGTTCTTTGTGGGAAATGTCATTAACCCAACCTAACGTATTAGCAGGGGATTATAAAAAAGTAAATGGTCTCATTAAAATACCATTTCTTTGAACTAAGTAAAAATGAACAAGGTGCCCTATTCTTATATTATTCAGTGATAACATGTTAGCTGGACAGAAGGAGCCACATAGACTTCATTTGTTTTGTTTTTCTCTTCTGTGCTATATGGAGTTTTTATTACGCAAGGTGATGTTTGTATCAGTAACGACGCAGGAACCAACAGAACCATACACTTCCAGAGTTGGACAGGGTTTAATTGGATTTTCTATCCTGTAACAGTCCTCCAAATAGTAAGTTGATGTCTGTGCTAGAATTAACACAATCAGGGGGAATTCAGAACCTAAAACACCAGCCATTCCCTTTGTTGATAGTACCAAATACAGAAAACTCTTTCTTATGGAACAAGACGAATTATTGCTGCACCCATGTGGAGTTTGCTTAGGATGAAGGAGGATCTGCCTTCTATTCCCCAACTATTCTTCTGCACCCAGAGCCACAGCGATGGAGAGAAGCACAGGGAATTTGGAGCCCTTTCTAAGACTTTGAATGGATATTTGTGAAGTACCAAATAAAAACTCAAAATTCAGGTTTTTAAGTGGTTCTTTGAATAGTTAAAATGGAAGTCTGGCCTAAAGGCTCTTTTCTTTAGAAAAAATAATTGAAAAATTATGAAAGCAATACCCAGAATATAGTGTGTAAGGGGAGGAAATGAGTAACAAGGGAATAAAATTGAATAAAGAAATAGGAATTTGGCTCTGACCTGGTAGTGATCTAAAGGCTGGTATTTCAGGTTCTGGGACTCAGGGAAGAAACAAGAGTACAAATAGTGTCCAAGAATGTGGTGATGGGCAGATCAGGTGTCAGAACACTGGTTTTTGATATTTAATTGTAGGCTTCTGTTTTTTGTTGTTGTTGTTGTTGTTGTTTTTTGTTTTTGTTTTTATTTTTGTTCTGTAAGGGTACTCAGCAAACCGAAGGTTTCGGTTAAAGCCTGTTACTTAATCCATCATGTAATGGTGCTTTGTGAATGAAAGGGCAATCAGTGGCTTGGCGTGAAAACATCTGGGATAGTTGTAGGAAGAGGGTGATACGAGCAGCAGGTGAGAAAAAGCTGGAGCGGAAGCAACAAATGAGAGCACAGAAAATGGCTTGTGGAGTGTAAGCAACTTTCTTCTCCCTCCAGGAAATCATGGCCACACGTGGCAGGGAAGCGTGCTATGTTGTTTGGATATTAAAGAAAACGATGAACACAAAAAGCTACAGGACTTGAGGTTATTTGGGTCACAGTAGCCAACAATTATGTAGTGCTAATTGATTTTAGGTTTTGGAAGCCTTCCAGAATCCATTTAATCCTGTGTCCATGAGGACATTGATTAATTATTTAAAAGCTCAGTTTTTCCAAGGCCAGACAGATGCAACTTACCCAAGCATCCCACAAATACCTTGACTCCAGAGCTCTCCTCTTGCCATCTTGAACTCGGTCCCCTGGACATGCATCTGTTTCTTAATGTCTCTCTTAAAATGTCATACTTATAGTGGCACTTAGTATTCCAAAATAGGTTTATTCAATGAAAGAGGAAGACACATGGCCTCTCTTTTTCTGAGCTCTGTACTTCTTGCTTTGCAAACTAAAATGGAATAAATAATTTTTAAATTTATCACACTACTGACTCACATTCAACTTAGGTTTAATCAAACATCTAATTTTCTGACAAAGAGATATTTTCTATTCATATCTCCCTTATCCTATAGTTGTAGAGTTCATATTTTTTAAATTTAAACTTTATTATTATCATGGGGTCCATCTTTATTGTTTCTCGAATTCACTTTAGATACTCATTTATGTCCTATAAAGATTTAATAAGGTTGCAAGATATATGAAGTCTGACAATTAAGTTTGTGTATTCATCCGCATTGCTGACTATCACTGCAGTCACTTTTGAAGTACTCCCCTGGGGAAGTATGCACTGATGCCTGCATCTGGTCCACCCTTCAAAGCAATTTTGAAACTCTATTTCTGGAATGGCCATCAGAGCTGTCATCGTATTACCCCTGATGTCCTGAATGTTATGTCTTCCTTTTGTATTTCCTTTATCTTGGATAAAGAAAAAAGTCATTGGGGTCCAGATCAAATGAGAAGGGAGGGTGTTCCAATACAGTTATTTGTTTACTGGCTAAAAACTCCCTCACAGACAGTGCTATGTGTGAGCTGGTGCATTGTTGTGATGCACGGGCCATGAGTTATTGGTGAAAAGTTCAGGTTGTTTTGTCTTCACTTTTTCATTCAGCCTTTTTTTTTTTTTTTTTTTGCTTTTTGGTATGTGGGTAGCTCCCTGCCTGGGAATCGAACCCAGGCCACAGCGCTGACAGCACCAGTGCCGAAGCCTTAAGCCACTACACCATCAGGGAACTCCCCTCATTCAGCCTTTTCAGCACTTCCAAATAGTAAATTTGGTTGACTGTTTGTCCAGTTGGTACAAATTCATAATGAACAATTCCTCTGATATCAAAAAAGATTAGCAACATCATTTTGACTTTTGATTTGGACTGATGGAACTTTTTTTGGTTGTGGAGAATTGGCTGACTTTCATTGTGTACTTTGACCCTTTATTTTACGGTTGTATTGGTACACCCATATTTCATCATCGGTGATAACATAGCTTATAATGTCATCTTGCCTCTCCAGAAAATCTTGGCAAACTTCAACTCTCCTTTGCTTTCGTTCATTAATGAGCTCCTTCAGGGGCATTTCTGCACACACTTTTCTCATGCCAAAATTTCCAGCTAAGATTTGCCTGTTTCTCTATCAGTGTTTAGTTGGTCTGCTATGCTTCTCACAGCTGACGATTTTGATGCACAATTTGACAAATTTCTGCAATGTTTTCATCAGTTCTGCTCATTACTGGCTTCCCTGCCCTCTCTTCATCATTGACATTTTCTTTCCCCTCAGAAAAATGTTTAGTCAATTTGTACACTGCCGTTTTCTTCATGGCATTATCCCCATAAACTTGGACTAACATATCCCTGATTTCACATCTACTCTTGCCAAGTTTAACAAGAAATTTAATGTTTGTTCATTGCTCTATTTCAAGCTCTGACATTCTGGCAACAGCACACAAAAACGTGCAACAACAATGATGAACTCCACTCAGCAAGACACCACCACACATTGACACAAACACAGCTGTGAGACACAGATACACCAGTTATGAAATGTTACTGAATTGTTTATACAGCGCTGCCAACGTAAACACACTATGGCAAGTTTGTGAACTTGTCAGACCTTGTATGTACTTTCTTTTATCATTTTTTAATTTAGTAAGGCATAATTAATAAATAAAATGGTAATATATTTATGTGTACATTGTTTTAGTTTATGTATGCATTCTGAAAGGATTCCTACCATCTAATTAATTAACACATCCATCACTATATATACCACACACACACACACACACACACACACACACACACACGAGCTGTCCAGAAAATATCCAGCCATGTAATAAGAAAAATAGAGGCATTTATTCATCCAGAGATTCTGAAGAAGAAAACAACTTGCATGATTAACCGAACTTCATGTCACATATTCTAAAATGTTTCATTTCAACTAACAAAGAGAGATAATGTTTTATTCAAATGTAAAAAACTGTACAACTGTGTCCTCTTTACTTTGGTGTTATTTGTGTTCTTTTTAAGTAGCTATTTTGATATTTGCCAACTTCGGACTTGAAAGCTCATTTTCTTTTCTCTTCTGAGTAATAAGAGGTCTCACCTTTCCTACCAGAGTATCATGAGTTGTTTCCTCCTCTGCCTAAGTATCCTCAAGACAGTTCTTGGGTGATGTCTTAGATGGTGCTCTTATATTAAAGAAAGTCTGTAATTTTAACTTGTGAAGAACTAAAATTTAGCATTTGCTCAGCTTCTGTCCAGTGGTTGCTTTTTCATTTCATCACACATATATGCCTTCAATAAATGGCACAATTTTATTTAAACATTTTTACAAAAGTGTTATGCTCCTTCCAATAACTCCAGGCCAAGAGAACATTCTGACGGGCTTGATATCAATTTAACGTAACAGACAAAAAGCAGAAGAAACCATTAACAAAGCAAAGAGACAGGCAATTGAATGGGAGAAAATATTTGCAAACAATGCCTCTGACAAAGGGCTGATATCTAAAATATATAAAGAACTTTATAACTCAACAATAAAAAAACAAACAATCCAATTAGAGAATGGGATGAGGACCTAAACAGAGACTTCTCCCAGAAAAACATACAAATGGCCAACAGATATATAAAAAAATGCTCAACTTCACTAGCTGTTAGGGAAATGCAAATCAAAACCACAATGAGATACCACCTCACACCTGTGAGAATGGCTGTTATCAACAAGACAAGGAATAACAAGTGCTGGAGAGGATGTGGAGAAAAAGGAACTCTGATACACTGCTGGTGGGAGTGCAAGCTGGTATAACCACTACGGAGGACAGTATGGAGGCTCCTCAAAAAATTAAGAATAGAATTACCATATGACCTGGCAATCCCACTTCCGGGTATCTACCACCAAAATTTGAAAATGTTGGTCTGCAAAGATATATGCACCCCAATTTTCATCGCAGCACTATTCACAGTGGCCAAATCATGGAAACAGCCAAAGCGTCCTTTGATAGACGACTGGCTAAAGAAGCTGTGGTACATCTACACATAATGGAATATTATTCAGCCTTAAGAAAAGACAAAATAGAGCCATTTATGGAAATATGGATGGACCTCGAGACCATCATGCAAAGTGAAATAAGCCAGACAGCAAAAACCAAGAACCATATGATTTCACCCAGTTGTGGAACACAAATCTGAAAGCAACAAAGAAACAAGAACTCATGGACACAATCAATAGTTTAGTGGTTAGTGGCTATTTGAGGGTATTGGGGGGAGGGGGTTGGGAGAGAAGGGACAGGGTCTCAAATATTTGGTGATGAAAAGAGAACTGACTCTGGGTGATGAACACGTAATACAACACATGGATGATGCACTGTAGAATTGTAAACCTAGAACCTATGCAATTTTTGCTAATCAGTGTCACCCCAATAAACTTAAGAATAAAAAGAAAGATATAAAACAAAATTTGACATAAGCTTAACTTATACATTATTATAATATGTTGTATAAACATGGTCTTATTCTATCAAGTTAATATAAATGCTATATAAATAGAGTTTTATTCTATCAGAGCCTCAGTTATAGTTATTTAATACATCATTATCCGTTTGTATTAGTGTTCTTTGTTATAGTCAAATTCACTCTGGTTAATTTAAAAGAAAAGAAATTTATTAGTTGGTTCAGAGAATTTCGGGGTGTGTATTTAACCAAGGTTGTATTAAACAGATGGAAGTGAGACAGTGGAAGAAGTGCCCAGGCACATCATGGCGCTGTTCCAAAAGAATCCAGAACACTTGCTGCTGCCTTCTGTTATTCTGCATCTATTGACCAAAACCTCATCTACAGCTGCTGCTGAAAAACCTACGGTCTCTTTGATGATGACTGACAGTCTGTGCAGCTCCTGCTCACAATCTTGTCTCTACCATCGAAGCACTATACGTGAGTCAGTGCGATGCAGTCAAATACAGAACCGAGCTATAGGGAACTTGGGAAACGTAGACTTAATTTTCCAACCTCTAGTAGACAGGGACACATGCTGTAAGGGTGATGGAATGGTCCTGAATCTGTCTCACTGTAGCTTGGCTGGTGTCTCCCATTTGTCATCAGGATCACAGTCAGAACAGTGCTCTGCATTTTGGGCTGGCCTATCCTCGTAACGGTACTGGTGATGGTACTGCCGGAGACATGAAGAGGTAGAGCCTAAGCCAGGCTTGGGCAGACCTTTTTCAGGGCAAGGCCTGCTCTTTCAAGTGTTGTAGTCTACTAGCTATTTATTTAATTATTCACATAGTCACCCCAAAATCGCTTGGCAGTCCGCTGGTGGACCACAATCCACATCTTGCCCAGCTGTGGCCTAAGGATTTATTTTCCTTAATTTAAACATTTTCTAAAGTATATGTTTATGGACAATTTCCAAGAGAAAAAAAATTAGGACAAGAAGGGAGTTCCCTTATCTCTACTCCCTCAGTCAGATGAATAGATGTCTGTGTTTGCAGTGGATACCTGATATTTATGTCTTCAAAGCAATCCTTTTTCTCATAACAGTCATTCGATTTGGGAGAGGGGGAAAGAACTCACTGCCTCTTTGTTCCTTTGTGTATTTTATACGGCCATGAGTTCTTCCTATAAATATACGAGGTGAAGACACATCCCCCAAAACCTGTCCTGTCACAGCCCTGCACCCCTTTGGCTACAGTGACTTGTTCAAGGCTGGGCACCTGATTCCTATGACCATTTGAAGTCTTCATAATGATATTTATTAAAAATATCTGAAAGAGATCCCAAGAGCATGCCAAATGGATAGAACAGAAGTCTGACTGGCTATTGGCTACTTTGACATTGCATGACGTCTCAGGGAAAGATGTCCTTGAGAATGAAACCAACTCAGAGAATGGAATAGCTAAGAGGTGGGTGCGATAAGAGACAGAATGTTTTCTGCCAGTCCCACGAACATTTTTTCTTTTCTTTTTTTTTTGCCATTTTATGTAACTAGTTTTAATTTTTGAACTCAGTAAGTTCTCTTCTTCTTAAACTGATTTGAGTGGATGGTTCTTGATTTAACAAAAAGAATTCTGACAGAAACAATGTTTATATAAAATTAAGCCTTTGACCTAGAAGATTCTTATTATTGAGAGTTCTGTTGTATTCTTTTTCTCAAGACCTGTGATCCACTTTCATTGAAAATATTTGTAGGTTCTTTCAATAGAATTTACAAATTAGAAGTTGGTAATTTGTTTAAATCCAAATATCCCAGGACTCTAAATGAATTTAGAAAATTAAAAAGAAAATACAAAAAATCCATATTTTTTTTCTTGGGACTATTTTATTTTTAATTTTAGGAAGGTAGGAAAATACGGATGGAGAGGAATTAATGCTTTGGGTCAGGGTCAGTTAATGGCCATATTCAGGTACAGTCTGTGTTCTCTTTTGGCATGTCTGCAGAACAGCTATGAACTACTTGTTCTCTGCACTGATTATCCCATCCCTTGCCTTTGTGGTCCACTCATGCTGTCTCTTCCTCACAGCTTTCTTTACTGGGTTGACTCGTAAACGTATTTTAATCTCAAACATCACCTCTTTCAAGAAGCTGTCCCTGACCTCTGTAGATGGTAAGTGCCCTTTCTTAGTATTTTTTTTTGACACCCTCTGCTCTGTGTTAATTCCACGTTTTATGTCTGCATCTTTTAAACAGTGAGCTCTTTGAATGTAATTATTGTGTCTGATTCATCTGTATCCCAGTGTCTGGAACTATTCCTGGTTCAGAGCAGATGCTCTGTAATTTTTCTCTCAAAAAACAAAACAAAACACAATGAACGCATAAATCACTGGATTAAACTGCTAGATGATGGGGTTGATCTAGACCTAGCCAATTATCAAAATCCCCTGGGGTATTTGTGTGAGTTTCAGGTGTGCACAATGTGTTGATTTGATTCACTTATATATTCACAATGATGATCACCATAATGTTAGCTAACACCTCCATTCTGTCACATAATTATAATTTTTTTTCTGGTGTGAATATTTACGATCTACTCTCCGAATAACTTTCAGGTATATAATGCGTTATTGTGAACTGTAATCACAATGTTGGGTATTAGATTCCCTAGAGTAGGAATGCCCAACCTATGGCCCTGGGCGGCTTTGAATGAGATTTTAAAACATTATGAGATTTTTTTTCTGGGACCTTTTTTGAGCTCATCGGCTATTGTTAGTGTCAGTGTATTTTATGTGTGGCCCAATGTAATTCTTCTTCCATTGTGGCCCAGGGAAGCCAAAAGGTTGGCCACTGCTGTCCTTGAACTTATTCATCTTCTAACTGGAAGTTTATACCTTTGACCAATATTTCCCCATTTCTCCCAACCTCAGTCCCTGGTCTCCACCATTCCAGTCTCTGTTTCTGTAAGTTCAACTTTTTTAGATTTCACATGTGAATGATACCATACAGTGTTTATCTTCCCTTCTGTGTGACTTACTTCACTTAGTGTAATATAATGCCCTCAAAGGTCATTCAAGTCGTCAGAAACAGCAGGATATCCTTCTCACGGCTGAATAATATTCTTGTGCGTGCACATGTGTGTGCGGGTGTGTGTGTGTGTGTGTGTGTGTGTTATCACATCTTTTTTATCCATTCATCTTTGATAAACTCTTAGGTTGTTTTCATATCTTGGCTGTTGTGAACAATGTGGCAGTAAACATGGCTGTGTGGTTACCTCTTTAATATCCTGTTTTCTTTTCCTTTGGATATATAAACCTGGAAATATTTTTAAAGAGAAAAATTGTTTGGCCAATACCTAGAGTGGGTATATGAGTCTGCTAGGACTACCCTAATAAAGTACCACAGTCTGGGTGACTTACACAACAGAAATTAGTTTTCTCAGATTCTTCAGGCTGAAATCTGAGGTCAAGGTGTCGGCGGGGTTGATTCCTTCTGAGGCCTCTCTGTTTGGCTTGAACACACCTGTTTTTTCCCTCTGTTTTCACATGAACTTTCCTCTGTGACTGTCTGTGTCCTAATAACCTCTTTTAAGGACAGTAGTTATATTGGTTTAGGGTTCACCTTAGTGACTTCCTTCCTCTTTAATTACTTCTTCAAAGGCCCTGCTCCAGATACAGTCCCATTCTGAGGTACTGAGGGTTAGGACTTCACCATGTAAATTTTGGGGGGACATAATTCAGCCTCTAACCATATAACCCAACACACTAGTGTGTCTCTTGTGGCACCTGGGGAGTAGAATGGTGCCAAAGCTTAATAAATAATTCTGAAAATTAGACTGGTTTGGAGATCATGGATCTAAATTGCCTTTATCACTTCTAATGCTATTGAAGGTAACACGTTTTACTCCTCTTGCAGCTATTAAAGCCAACGATGGTGTTCTGTTTCTTTGCAATGTTGTGATTCAGGTTGTGGCAGAATATCCACATAAAAATTTATTTATTTATTTAGTCTACAATAATAATTTAATCTATAATAATAATTATTTTTGACAAAGATTTGCTGGAAGACCAAGACTGATTTTATTATTCCTCAATTGCCATTTATTTGCTTTGTCCTTTCGGTGATGTATGGGGTTGAGTAGTTCCCAACCGCACACATCACGCCCTGTGAGTCATAGGAAAGGGTCTCTTTGTCCTTCATCAGAATATCTAGAGTCATTATCCTCCCACATGGGGTTTATTAGAGAGCTTTTTCATTCATGGAGTCTAGTAAATGTTTGCTTCTTCCATTGCTTATTCAGAGTCATTGACTATTGTAACTTCTTTCCATTAATCAGTGTTATACCTATACGCATGCTGCATGGACAATGCGAAGGAGTAATGAGGCATGATGTTTACTCTGATGCTTTTGGTGGGAATGTTCATCTTAAGAAGAAATGAACTGAAACCAAGGAGCATCTATTATGCATTCTACTAAATTTGCCTTTAAGTTTTCTTCTCCCTTAGGAGAGAGGGTTCCCCCCTTCTTTGGTCAATGAGTACGGCACAAGGGTAATGACAAGTTTAATAGATGCTGTAAACCACTATTTTAATACGCAATGTAATTGAGTCAGAATATAGTGTGTATTCTGATGGAGTCCCTGGTGCTTTAACAGCTGAAATTATTGTTACAAAGATTCTAATAATGCTGACTTCTATTACATTAAACCACAGTATTATACAATTTTCCCTGCTGCAACCTATCCATTCTTTTCCTTTGAATTATACAGTGTTGTCTTAAATGGCTTAATATTACTTTGGAATAGAATTCAAAAAACTGCTGAGAGAATTTAACATTTTTGGTAAAACAGATGCAAGCTCAATTTCTAGTGGTATTTTTCAGCAGACAATTTCTTTCAGTAGCGTTCATAGGAAAGAGCCTTTGTACGTAGCACCCTACGGCAAACCTTCCTAACCAGCTGAGATGAGAAACTATGGGGAGCAGTCCAAAGCCCGATACATGGAAAGATCATTACGCTAATTGCTGCGTGGTATTTTGAAACTGTATTTGTGCTTTTCTCATTGTCAAGGGTACAAGGTGAGAAAACACTTTATGGATGGTGGTGAGAAGTGGGAGGCACTTTTAAAATAATAAATGCCTCCATAAGTCAGACCCAGTGAGGTGTGAGTGAAATATATTGTTTTCTCCCTTTCTGAATAAAGGTCATCAATTACTCCTGTAGACTAAGACACCTTTATTTCTGATCTAAAGCCACCCAATGTAATACTCTAAAGCTGTCGGTTTCACCTTTCCTTTACTGGATTATTTATAATTTGTTTTAAAGGACATTCACTATACCTGTATGTGTCGTAAATAACAAAAGTAACTTTGTGTTGCTGTTAGTAATCCTATTACTAATAGAATTAAGCATCATCATTTTTAAAGTAGTTCTTTGCCAAGCGTTTCACATATAATAAAATTCAATCCTCACATGATAAAATTGAGTTTAAGAAACTTGCTAATTGAGGCACTTGAGCATTTCCCTGCTTGAGCCCGCTTCTACCTCTTAGGGGTATACTTTCCTCTTTGCCACTCGAGGTCCCTGAGCTACTCTCCTTCTTGCTCTGCCTGTCCCTTCCTTTTTGGAATGTACTTTCAAGAAACGATCTCTTGGTGTCATCTCTATACTCTGATGTGTGTCTCATTAAATTCTTTGCTTGAGATACCAAGGATAGACTCCTTTTCACCCAGATAGGCGTAACCCCTTACAACTAAAGAAAGTAAAAGTACCAAAGCCTCAGAAATGGGGGCTCTTGAGCCATTTTCCTGCTTGGGCCCGCTCCTATGTCTTTGGAATGTACTTTCTTTCAATAAACAATCTCTTTGTTTCATCACTTGCTACTTGAACAACCACTAGCAAGGGGCAGAACCAGGATTTGAACTTGGTTTGGTCTTTTCAAAGCACTATGCTTTGACATCTCCAGTGAATTTCTTAGAACTATCTAGTTTGGTAAAAAAAAGACAATTACCAATGAATTCTGGCAAAATTGTGTTGTTTGCTCCGACCCTGTATATAAACATCAAATAAATTGGAAGCACAAGGACTTCCTGTGTTCCAGGGTCTCTTCCGTGCAGAGGGTAATATCAAGCTGGACAAAGAAAACAATTTATTTACTAAGAAAACAGTTCATATTAAACTAAACAAACGAGTAGAATCTCCACAGTTTACAAAGGGTGCTATACACAGTCATATATTTGAAGTATTATGAAAAAATAATTAACAGGAAAACATAATAATACCAGCTGACTTGAACTCTTACTTTGTACCAAATACTTAGCATGTTTTAACTCATTCCCCTCATGGTGACTGTAAGGTATTATGGAAGTAGCAAGTGCAGGAAGTAGCAACTGCAGAAAATACAGTAATTTTAGCACAGCGTTTAAATAGCTTGCCTAAGTGGTTGGGGCACGATTAAAATGGGCTCTGTGACTTCAGTGGCAGTGATGGATCTGAGAGTGGCAGAAGTGTCACAGTTTCTATTACAGGCAGCAGAGGTAGAGTCATCAACAGCATTATATGGTTTTCAATCATATTTGAGGGTACCTAACTGATTATGGGGGCACTGAGGTTGAAATAGATAGGTAGCTTACTAAAATCTCACTTGAACTGGAAAACCAATAACCAAACAAATGAAGAAGCAAAGATTCTCTTTCTGGTAAAAAGAGGTTTGTCTTGGGTCACCACGATGGACAATGATGGGGATTCTTCAATTTCAGGAACTACGTCAACAGAACCAGACATGAAAAAGAAAAGAGAGGTGTAGTGCACTTGAGGAAAAGTTGTGTGATATATCCCAAGACTTTAGTTAAATCTTCCACCTAGCTTTCCCTAAACTTGTATTTATTTATTTGTGTAACTGTGCCCAGTGCCTTGGACACTGACTTTAAGCCAATACTAATCAATGGAAATCTCATTGAACTTACCTGTTTGGCCATTCAAAAGGCTTATTGGTCTCGAAAACTGTGATGTGATTTCATCAGTTTGTTCATGTAGTGACTAATTTCAGTTACTCTTCCAGATGTTATCTCTTTATTGGAACAAATGAAAAACGTTTGTGGCATCTATTACCTAGCTCTTGATTTTTATCTATTTCAGTTTACAGACAATAGAAGCAGTTTTCTTTGACCTTATAGGGACAGAAGTACATTTTCCTCATCTTGTCTCAGGGCCATGTTAATTCTTTAATTAATGAAAAAAATTGTAGTCTCCAGGCACCCTGATATTCTTACGATTTCTCAGGACACTGTGTATTCTACTACACTGATGCTAGAAGGCCCGGGCTATCAAGGAAGAGCAGTTATTCTAGTGCTTTGGGGTACAGTGCCAGAAGGAGCCTGATGAAACATGTGAAAATACAGGGGCCTCCAGCTCCATTTACCTTTTAATAGATCTACTATTAAGAGATGTACTGAAAAAAAAAAAATAGACGTGCTGAGATAATCCCTGCAGAGTAAAGGACATGTTGCGCCCTTTGCCATATGACGTATTAAGAGGCACGTATTGATGGGCCTATTCGGATAATGGAGCAATGCCTACTATATTTGGGAGTGAGCTTCTGAATAATTTACCCTATCACTAAACAGACTGCCAGACTTCAGGGGGTCCTAGATCAAGGAAAGCCTCTCAAGCAGAGCCAAACTATAATATAATTTATTCTACCATTTGTTCTTAAGATGGCGTGGATACAGTGCTGTTTAAAGTATGTGTAGCACAAAGGGGTGCTTGTGCGAATCACTGTTAGGAGAATCACAGCAGATCCCTAGAGTTGTGAGGCAAAACCATGCTGTCTTTGGCAAGCAACTAGTTTCTTCTTGTTTATAATAATAGGTTCTAGTAGATTTTAACAGCTGACCATTGCCCATGGTTGAGGTGCCCATTATCATGAATTTGGATAACTTGGTGAGTCAATCCACCAAGCAGAAAGTTAGGTGTTCCCAGTAGCACTTTATTGCAAGTGGAAGTGGTGTATGTGTAGGGTGAGTAGGTATGTAGTCTATTATCTAAATCAGAGTGCTTTTTCTGTTTTGTTTGTTCATTTATTTTGTTCTTTAGATTCCACATGTAAGTGAAATCATGTGGTATTTGCCTTTCTCAGTCTGACTTATTTCATTTAGCATAATACCCGCTAGGTCCGTCCATGTCACAAATGTAAGATTTCACTTTTACAGGCGAGTAACATTCCATTGTATATATGAACTATCTCTTCTTTGTCTAGTTGTGCATTGATGGACAGTTAAGTTTGCTTTCATATTTTGGCTATTGTAAATAGTGCTACAATGAACATGGGGGTGCATATATCTTTTCAAATTAATATTTTGGATTTCTTTGGGTAAATATCTGGAAGCAAAATTTCTGAGTAGTTGTATTTTTAATATTAGAAGAACTTCCAATCTGTTTTCCATAGTGGCCGTACTAATTTACAATCCCACCAACAGTGCATGAGGGTTCCCTTTCTCCACATCCTCACTGACACTTGTTTGTTGATTTATTGATGATGGCCATTCTGACAAGTGTGAAGTGAAATTTCATTGTGATTTGAATTTGCATTTCTCTGATGATTAGTGACATTGAGCATCTTTTTATATGTCCATTAGCCATATAAATGTTCTCTTTGGAGAAATATCTATTCAGATCCTCTGTTCACTTTTTAATCAGATTGTTTTTATGGTGTTAAGTTGTGTGAGGTTTTTTTTTAATATATTTTGAATATTAACCCCTTATTGGATGTATCATTGGCAGACATCTCCCATTTGGTAGGTTGTCTTTTCATTTTGTTGGTGGTTTTCTGTGCAAAAACTTTTAGTTTGATGTGGTCCTATTTGTTTATTTTTTCTTTTGTTTTCCACGTCTTAGGAGACATAACCCCCAAAATATTACTAAGAGCAATGTCAGAGAGTTTACTGCCTATGCTTTGTTTTAGGAGTTTTATGCAAATCAGGACACTTATAAAAGTACTAATATTTGTACTGCAACAACTGGGGTAAACTGGTACTTTGCCTGGCAAACAAGGATTATGGTTCAACATGACAACAAGTACATTCCATGACCAGGTGGCCTACACTGTTAACACCCCTTTATCCTAATGCAGTGACCTTTGACTGAAGAAGGCAGCACTTACAAGTGGATTCATTAATACTATGCAGGCGCTAGCTGAAAGTGGACTGTTGCAGCAGTATAGCCTCACTTAGGGGAGGTTTTGAAGACTTGGGGGAAGGGAAAACTTCCCAGTGGGTAGCTGATTGAAAAGTATGCCCCACGTTCATTTTGTTTAGAAGCACACATGCTTGATGTATGCAGTTACAGTGATTCATGGGAGATGTCAAAGCTTTGGTTCAATAATCCAGGAGCTTGGAATGAACACACAAGAAGGTTCATGAAAAGGTCTGGGAGGGAAATATGTAGATTAGTCTTTCAGTTTAGGTAGTGTGAGAATATTTGATTATTTAGCAAATACCCTTCATTATGGAAGAGGCTCATGATCATTAGGTATATCTTGTGATCATTTTATCTATAGCCTTTCCCCAAGTAAACCAGTGCTTACTCAATGAAATATGAAATAAAGTGGTCATGGTGGCAGATGGTGGTGGTATCTCCTGAGACCTGTTTGACTAACATCACTGTTGAATAAATGCTCAGTTTTCAGGCAGCAGAAAAAACTTTTCCCATAAAAGCTGATGGTTAAGTATTTAGGAGTTTTGTGTTAAGTAATTTACTTTACTATTTTACCTTCACTTTACCCAAAATGGTGATGGTTAATGTCTCCATTTCATCCCTTATTTCATACTGTTAGGATGAAGCCATGTTGGTTCTAGACTTGGAGTTGATACAGTGACCAATGACTTATTGAGTAGTCTCCATTTCTGGGAGAAAGGGCATGCATTTTCATTTTTAAAAAGAGTAGTTGCATTATGTTAGAGATAAACGTTTGTTGTGGTTAATGCTTGAGAGTTTAAGCATAGGAAATTGAAGTATATTGATGCTAGGGAGGGACTACAGGGAACATTTATCTTGTTTATGGTCTTCCTAGTTCCTTCTGATCACCCCTCTTAAAATCTGTCACTTTATGATGTATCATTCTGAGGCAGACGACAGTAAAGCTTTTCTAATTTTTATTAGAGCTAGAATGTAGGTTGAAGAGAACCGCCCCCTCCTCTCTCTCTCTCTCTCTCTCTCTCTCTCTCTCTCACACACACACACACACACACACACACACACACACACACACACACACACAAGGGCTGTCTGGAAAGTATCCAGCCATGTAATATGAAAAATAGAGACATTTGTGGCTGGAGTTTTTCTAGACAGCCCTCATACATATAACCTTCCACATGCTTTTCTTCAAGATCTTGGATGGACTGGGTTCTGTTGTTTACAGCTAAAAATGATTTCTGATACATAAACATTTGCCATAACCAAAGGGAGGAATGTAAGCAATAATCTGGTCACCCATCATGGAAAAAGTGATTTTTTGTTTGAAGCAACCTACTCAGTGTTAAAGATTGAGCAATTTCACCGAAGTTCCAACTCACACAATAAAAATTGTTTCTTCCTCAGAAATAAGGTATACAAACCTGCCACAGTTTCATAAAATCTTATACACAAAATTTTAATTTATAAAAACATATATATTAAAGAATCTTCTTTTTTTCAATTTACCAAAGGATTTACCATATTACAGAATTTCCTATGCATTTTACTTAACTGGCCAACTCCCCATTTATTTACTACATTGTAATTTATTAAGAGATTGTGTCTTTAAAGATTTCTTTTTTTTTAAATTTTTTTTTAAATTTTTTATTTTTTTTTTATTGGGGTCACATCTGTTAGCAAGGATTACATAGGTTTCAGGCATACAATTCTACAGTGCATTGTCAGCTTGATGTATAATAAGTTCACCACCTAATGTGACTTCTCTTTCCATCACCTTATATATAGCTCCCCCCTCCTCTCCCACCCCCTCCCATTTCTCCCCTTCCTGACCCACTCGTCCCCAAATAAACATTAAACTATTGATTGTGTCCATGGGTTATTTGTTCATTTCTTTTTTTCTTTGCTTTCAGTTTTATATTCCGCATATGAGTGAAATCATGCAGTTCTTTGTTTTTTCTGTCTGGCTTATTTCACTTAGCATGATGATCTCCAGGTCCATCCATTTTGTTGCAAATGGCAATATTTCATCTTTTCTTACAG